>CAUYRT010013447.1:0-97209 GCA_963574885.1 Lepilemur ruficaudatus
CCCGCCGCCCGCTCCCCCAGGCGCCGGGTTCCCCGGCCTACCCCGCAGCAAACCCGCTCCCAGACCCCAGCGCTCCGTCTCGGTTACCCGCCCGGGCGGCTCCGGGGAAACTGCAAGCGCTGGCCTGGGAACCCTTTCACCTCCGCTCCGGCAGCTCTTTGATTACTCGGTCTCCGGGCTTCGGGCCCCCAGCCATTGCTCACTTGCAAAGCCCTGGGGCCTGCTGGCTCCGACCCGGGCCACGCGCACACCCAGGTGCGCCCTTCCTCAGCCTCCCCAGCCCTCCAGCCTTGGGGGAGCGGGGTTGCAGTGAACCTTAGATTTTCCCAAAGGACCGTTTTTTCCTCCAGCCTCTCTGTGCACCCACCCACTCCAACACCTGGCATTTTCCTTCGACTACACCCTCCCCACCCGCATCCCCCAGCGCGCGCGCGCACACACACGCCCACACGCACTCACGGGCTACTTTCCGTCCCCTCCATCCTCAGTCCCGTGAGAAGTCAGCCCACCCAACGGTCCACAGCCCACTCATTCCCCCCACAGCTGCCCGTCCGCCCACGAGCGGGCAGCCCGCACCAGGCCGGTGGAAGTGGTGCTTTGACAGCCCCAGGCATCGTATTTCCTAAGTGAGCCAAATGTAGAAAGGATTAGCTGTTTCACCCAATAAGCCCACATCTGTAGCTACATTCTGCCTGGGATAAAATTACCCTGGTTATTAATCCTTCTGCTTTAGGGTAGAGCTGATCGCCAGCTGAGGTCAGGGAAAAACTCCACCCCAGCTCGTTCTCCCCATCCCCTGCCCCAACTCTGGAGGAATGCTGCTGCACATCAAGGTCTGCAAACCAGATCCGAGGTCACCAACCGAGGCATCTCTGAGACAGAAGAGCTCCAGTGTTTTCTGAAGAGGACACCCCTCCTCTCATCTAAGTATGCACTGAGAATCTACTCTGGGCAAGACGCCATCGATCTTCGCCGTGGGGGACACAAGGACCGTTGGGGCATGGCCTTGCCTTTTTCATGCCGAGAAAAGCTGAAGTGTGAGGGCAGAACCTGCATGTGGTTTCTGGGACTTCGAGCCCTGGGGCACTCTGGGTGTACCAGATGGCTTCAAGGAGTCCGGTTTGGGTACGGCCAGTGCTTGCTCCCCTGCTGCCAACAAGGAATGGAGCGGTTTCCTTCCACCTGAGCCACCCGTGGCCTTTCCCTGCGGTGAGTCATGGGCCAGGCCAGAGCAGCTTTGTTTCTGGTCTCTGATCCTTTCTGTTTTGCTCCCGGAGCTGTAGGCACTGAGACTTTGAGGAGTCTCCATTTCCGTGGTGGGTCCAGGAGGAGGGAGCAGGCGGCCGCCGGGGTGTGCTCCTTCCAGCCTGTTGGGTCTGGGGCTGCAGCGCACACAGCAGTGGCATCCTGAGGGGCCATTTTCCTCAGTCACTTCACACCTGGCATCGTGTGGCTGACCACAGGATTCAACTTCCAAACTGGGACCTCTCCATGACAAAAAGAGGTGCCACTGTTGATAATTTCATGGAATTTTCCGGAGCAAACCAGGATGTGTGCTTCCTGCCTGAGAGGTCCTCTCCTCTGGGTGTCATAAGAGGCACCACTGAGACACAACCTGTTGTCACCTGTCTCCTGACGGCTTCCTGATCTCTCTGCCCTGAGCACACCCGTCCCCTTCTGCGGGCTGCTCTCTCCCTGTGTCAGCCCTTCCCCCAAAGCACCTGTATTTTCATCCTCCAACCTTGGATCAGCCCCACTACAAGTTTTTATTCTGCTGTATCCATGATGCCAGGTGATACCAGAGATTGTCATCAATAATGGTTGTTAAGTGAATAAATGTGGGTTGACCCCACGACACAATTAATTATGCTTTCTACTCTCAGATGTTTCTCAGCATTGCTCAGTCCTTCCATTGGCTTTCTCATTCCACCTGGTGGAGTCCGAAACCTTCTATAGCCCAAATCAACATCTACCCCGTGATTCGTCGTGGAGACTCTAACTTCACCAAGAACAACAACAACAGAAAACAACCGAACAAGCAAAAAACAACTTGAGATATGAATCTCTCAAACTTTCCAAACTTTCCTCCTCCTCCAAACTGTGCCTCGCTGTGGACACCTGTTATTTTGTCTGCCAGACCCCTCTTCAATGAAAACTACCCTTCCTTCTACCCCATCTGTGTGTTCCCCTGGGTGCTGGCATGTGCTTACATAGGACGTCCTGTCCACAGCCCAGGTGGAATTTATTGACCCACGCTTGGGTTCCTGAATACTCAAGATGAGAGAAATATTAATTTGCTTCACTGTACTAACCATTTTACTACCTATATGTATCCCATAACATCGTATTACAAACTTCAAATAGGCACAATAAAGTTTATTTGAAAAAAGAAAACTGGAAAATTGAAAGTAATATACGTGCAATTAAAATCTACAAGTAAATAGATAAATTCTCAAGACGGACAAGTGAGAACTGTTCTCTAGAATTTGGGGTTTGGAGCCAAGAGGGTCAGTCCAGCCTCTTTCCCACAGCTGCAGTTGTCGAGATGTGACATTTGGGAGGTCGTGGCAGCCTTGTTTCCCCACCGGGCTAAAGGAGCAGACGGCCTGTGGGGGCTGAGAGAAGCAGGGGGCAGGTGTGGGTGGGATCTGAGTGCAACCTAGCAAGAGTCCTGGTTTCCGGTGGCCCCGGGGTCCAGCAACAGTGCTGCCAAAAGCCTCTTCACCTGCTTCCCGGAGAGAGAGACCCTCCTCCTGCCTCTGGCTGATTCCTCCTCCTGCTCCATGATCAGTTCCACCTGGCCACCCTTGTTCTATCACTTGCCCCACTTCTCCTGAATCTTCAGTCGTTTCAGGGACATGTTTGTTCCAAAACTAAATCGACAAAGGCTTTCTTTCACCTCTGTCCCCCCTCAATGTCTGCCCCTTTCCTTCTGCGCATTAGCTCTGTTTTCTCACCTCCTACTTCATTCCCAATCTACTGGTGCAATCTTGTTCCATCTCTTCCCGCTTCCCTGGCCCCACTGTCTGGCTGGGTAGCGCACCCCATGGCCTGTCCACCTGCTCGCCTTCAGCTGCCTGTCCGCAGTCCGTTTTGAAATTCTGACTTCCCCAGATGGTTTTCCTCCTGGTGCTTGACCTAACACAGAGAAGCTTGACCTGCCGAAGCCGCACCAAAGCAGTCAGGATCTAAAGTTCTAGATCTTTCTAACATACCTCCCACCCCATAAAAATGCAACTGGCGTGTGCCCACTCTCCTCCCGCACTGCTCAGTGGAGGCTGACTGATCTAACGAGATCGCTGGAGCTAAGGCGTTCAAGGGTGAGTTATTCTGATGTTTTGATAACTGCTCTCAAAGACTCAGTGTCTCTCAAACTTAGATCATAGTGGAAGTGGGTGGTGAGGAACAGGGATGGGGCGAAAGGGGGGGTGGGGATGCATTGTTGAAAGTCTAAGAGTTTTTGAGATATTGAAGTTTTGTGTTTTCACTTTAATATTAATCAGCGTTTGATCGTGCATTTTAATTGACTGTTCTCGTGGCACCCAAGTAATCACCAACTTTTCGCAAGTGTGGTGTAATCTCAAAGAATAAGAGAATTTTTCCTTCTGACATGAATCTCTTTGTTCCTCAAATTGGGAAGTGCCAACTCAGGAGCACTCGCCGTAGGAATGGGAGTGTTGTCCATGTCCCCAGAAGCACCAAGGGGAGAGACGCAGAGACGTAAGACCAAGTCCTGCCCTCAAAAACTCGCAGGCTTACTGGGAAAACAACACAGGAACACTTAAAACAATGAGCTACAACGAAGAGTGACACTGTGACATGTCACACAGTGAAACATCATTCGCAATGTGGATGCTGCTTCTACAGGAGACCGGAGAGCTTTGCCTGCGGGAGTAATCCACGAAGCTTCCTTGGAGAGGAAGGGTCTTGATAGTGATGCTGGTCTTGGAATTGAGCAGGACCTTAACGGAAAGTTAGGAGCTTTATAGCCGGGGCAGGGGCGGGGGAGAGATTGAGATTCTAGGCATGAAGGAAGTCCAAGAGTCCACGAAGTCCGGAGCTTGGGGTGGAGATCAGACTGGACAGAATGGGGGGGGGACTTGGGGGACTCAGTGGACAATGCTTGTTTACCCACTTCTCAAACATACATGGGCTGTCAACACAGCAGGGATACCAACAATTTTTGTTTAAGAATTTATTATGTGATTTTTTTTAAGCATCAAGAAAGACATCATGGGAAAGATCAGAACAGAGTTGGACTTCCTTATACTTACGTTATGGCTTTTAATACTGTTTTATATTTACTTCTATGGAGGATAGAGGTGACACAGCATAATCGCATCAGAGTTTATGACCTCTGAATACAGCTCTTTAGTGGAAGACACAGTTGGGGTCGTATTTTGGAAGACTTGCATTCCAAGCGAACAGACAGGCTTTGCATGTCTTTGTGTGCACTGGGCTGCAGGGCCAATGACCACCTCAGACTCCCTGGTCTCTAGAACAAAATATTTCTGAGTTCACACCTCGTCTAATACTGGGTTTCAGATCCTTTATTGCATAGTGTGCATTTATAAAGCTGCACACATAAGGGTTTTTCGTTGTTGTTGCAGTGATTAAGCCTTTTTGGTTCATTACCATTGTTGATGGGCATTGCCCTGAAGAGATAATGTCCCCTTGAACGCAAAGCCTCCCTTGCAGAATAATGCCTAAAACGACTGGTGGTGTTTATTACTTTTATTAGCTTGACAGTCTTGAGACAATCGTGACGCTGTTTACACAATGTTCTCATTCCTCCGTATTACCAGGATGCTACTTGGTCGTTAGGCGTTGTTGCTCGGGAAAGTGAAGATCTGACGACTGTCAAGAGTCACAGGCCGCTGTGCAATGAGTGAACACGTGGATGATTAAGGGGGATTCGTGCTAAGAAAAGGTCCCCAAGATTGGCATGGGGAAGGGCAGCAGGAAGTCTCTCGAGAGAGATCAGCTTTCCCCTCCTTCCCCGAGAGCTTTCTTAACAAGATCCCGTCACCCTTCGCAGTAGTATGTTGCAATGTCTCCAAGCCCCAGGGAGAAAGTCCTTGCTCGTGGCTCACTCAGCTCCTGCACGCTGCAGTTCAAGCCCATCTCGGCTGCCTGTTCTTCAATGCCAAGTTTTTCTCAGGGCCGTGGTAAGACTAGCGATGCTCCTCTACTTACAGTGGGTTACATCCTAAGGTGAAAATATCATAATTTGAAAATGCATTTAGCATACCTACCCTACCAAACATCAGAGCTTAGCCTAGCCTACCTTAAAGGTGCTTGGAACACTTATGTTAGCCTGCAGTTGGGCAAAATCATTTTGCACAAAGCCGATTTTACCAGAAAGTGCTGAGTAGATCACATAATTTATCGACTTCAATACCAGTGCCGGTTGTTGGCCTCTGGTCACGTGGCCGACGGGGAGCTGCGCTCACTGTCTACCCGGCAACACGAGCGTCTCCTGCTGAATGTCGCGGGCCGGGAAAGGATCAAAATTCAAACTTGGAAGCATGGTTTCCACTGAATGCAAATCACTTTCACACCACCGTCAGGTCAAAATATCAGAAGTCAGGACTGCCTGTGTTGCTACAGCCAGTCTAGGATTCGAATCCCCAGAAGGCCCTGTGAGCAGGAGGGAGAGGCAGGCACAGAAAAGCCCTCCAAGGGAAGGGGTCCGCAGGAGGCCGCACCCCCGGGGACTCACTGAGGAAGAGTAATTACACTGAACACAACAGCGCCGGGCCAGCGTTACCGCGCAGAGCATGGCCCTGAGTGAAGGTGTATTGCTCCCATTATCTGGGCATCTTGATGAATGGCCGCTGCACCTGCTCTCGAGAGGGGAGGAAACTAGCCAGAGATTCATCACCTATGGCATCACTGACTGGGGAGTGCTTACAGCCTGGGGAAGCCAGGGGGACAACAGGGTCACAAAAGCAGAGGGAAACCTAGAGTCATCGGGCCACCGTTAGAAAGAAATGGGCAGATAGAACCCAAGACTCGTTTTTAAGGCTGATTTGCATAAAGGTCTGAACAATTGAAGTAGCCTAGGTAGGAACGGACAGTGGGGTTCAGTCCTTGGAAGTGCCCAAAGTACAGCCTGGGCCTGGGGACCCTAAGGGCAACCCCAAACCAGAGCAGGAGGGTCTCAGAGGCACAAGGAGGGAGATGCCACAAGCTGGGGTGAGGAAAGGAAGACTAATGAAAGCAACCTTCTAGAAGAAAATAAAGCAGCGTGCAATTCCCAGACTTTCCTACAACTTTAACCACAGTTTATTGTTATCTCTGTTCCTCTCTGCCCCCAAATTACTATGGATGTGTGTGCATGTGCGTGCGTGTTTAGATAACGGATTTATTTTTCCTTTGAGAAATGTTTGTGTCTGTGCAGCATTTAACACATGGTACATAAAAATGTTTGTTAAATTAATAACAATAATAGTTAATGTTTGTTGCACTTTGCGTCAGGCAGTATGTTAAATGCTTCACGTGAAGAGTTTGATTTAATCCACATAGTCATCCTATGAGGTTTTTAAAATTTCTCTTTTATGGATTAAAAAGCCTGAGGGTCGAATAAATGAAGTAACCTGCTCAGCCTGTAAGTGGCACACACGTGAAGAAAAGAGGGGAGAGAGAAGAAAGGAGCAGGAGGGAAAGGGAAGAAGAAAGGAAGGAGGGAAAGAGTGGAGGAAGGGAGGGAGGGAGGGAGGGAGGAAGAAAATACCTTGAGGAAGGGATTCCAGAAGTCTCCCAGGGTTTCTTTTGAAACTCATTTTTCTGAACACAAAAATGTGCCTCGCACGTGGATCCACTTTAATTCCGCTTAACCGCCAGGTGCTGAGTGCTGTGAAGTGCTGTGAAAACTAGCTGGGCCGCAGCTGGGACTGAAAGAAAATAAACAACAGGGCAGGATTTTCCATGAACGTAGGAAATACAGCACAAGAAGCCCTAGCTGCCGGGGCTGCTGACCCCTGCAGCCTTTAGCGACAGCACGGAGACAGTGGGACAGAGAGATGCTCACTTTCCAGGCTGCTGATGGTCAAAAGACCATTCTGTGAACCTCATGCAAGCAGATTTTGTTCAGAATAATAACAATAAAAACCACTGAGAAACTGAAAAGAAGCATAAATAAAGGAAAATAAAGGTTAGATAACCCCACAGGAATGCATATCAAATGATCTGCCTCAGGTGCAGAGAGGCAGAACACAATATTGACTCTGAGCTATCTAGCAGCATAAGCAATAAGGGAAATAGCTGTTCAGAGGAAGCACAGCTTTTTCAGATGTTGAAAGCATGGATATTTTTTTCTTGGCCGACATCCTCAACAGCATCCTGCAGTGTTAGTCAGAAAATTTCATGTTTATGCCTTCAGATTCCACACAGGAGATTTCAGCCCCACGGCAGCTGCAGTAGCAGCCTCCTTGGAGGACAAAGACCCCAAGGCCTCACTGACTCCCTGCTGAACGGAAAGGGCCTTTATTGCTGCCTCCGGTACGGCCCCTTCCTTGGAACCACACCTGGAATGAGAGGAGTAGCAGTGGGTTTCAAAATGCCACTCTGGTGGTGTCACCATTGGGAGCTTCACTCACCCCATGGCCTGAGTCAGCCCAGCATGCCCCAGGACGGGGGGACCCGGTCGCCCGGGAGCAAGGCCTGAATGAACCAGGATGGCCCAGGGAGGAGGCAGGTGGAGCAGTGCAAGACACCCCCAAGTATCAGCAAATGTAAACTGAGAGAAAGCGGCCAGCAAGGGCTGGACCAACACAGAGCAGGAGAGAAACCTGACAGCTCCTCCTGCCCTGCCGCCTTCGGGCCCAGAAAACAGCCCCTCAGTGGCTGGTGGGCGGTTAGATGCTGCCCGTCGTCCACGGCCGCTGGGCAGGGCCCTACAGACGTCAGAGATCGCATTTTGACTTTGATTCAATTAACAAGGGCTGGACATTTTACGGACTCAGGACTGTCCCGGGTGAGCCACATATACAATCTCAACTCATCCCCACCGACAAAGCTGAGCTGGGCATTGTTATTGTTCCCATTTTCAGATTAGGAAACTGAGGCTCAAAGTGGGAGAGGCCTGGGAAATACACCTTCACTGAGTGTTCTGTCGCCGCCATGTCACTGCTGCCGCAGGTGTGGAATCGCCAAATCTCTTCACTTCCCAGGTTGGTGAAGACAAGCTAGACCGTGTCCCCCATTTCCAGCGCTCTCCCAATTCCAAAGAAAGAAGACTTGGCAGGGCATAAGCAGACCTTTCAGAAAAAATTCATTGGAGAAAAAAAAGAAAAAAAGCTACATCACTAGATCATGAAAATGTCCTTAAATTACTGCACCAAAGTAAGTGGCTTTCCCCCTCCCCTTCCTCTTCCCTTTCCTCCTTCCCCCCTTCCTTCCAGCCCAAGGATTTATGAAGTTTTTACAGTGTCCCCTTTCCCAGGCTTTGAGGGCTTTGAAGATGAAAATGTCACGGTCTCTGCACTGCAGAGCTCACACTCTGTTGAGGAGACAGCAGGACGCCGGGCGGCTCCCACATGCTGGGGGGGTGCTGCACAGGAGGCCGTGGGGTGACAGAGAGACAGTGAGCAGCCACTGAGGTTAAGGCGTGAGATGGGGCCTGGGGAGGCCAGGTGCAGGCCCAGGGGTTTGGGCAGGATCCCAGCAGGGAGAGATTTTGTCCAGAGACAGAAGTGTCCAGAGACACGTTTGGTTGATGCACCTGGGGGTGGTGTTTGGCGGGGGTGCTTGGTGGGAAGAGGCCAGAGATGCTGCTAAACATCCCACAATACACACAACCGTCCCCCATGACAAAGAACTGTCCAGCCTAGGAACCCCTATGCTAGAGTCATGAGGAGCCATGGAAGGTTCTAGGCAAGGCAATGAAATGATCAGAGATGTGGATCCCTTGTCAATGTTGGAGAAGCTCAGAAGGGCCACTGTTAGAGCCGGGAGCTGAGGCCCGGGCAGTGAGGGGGCACCGAGGCAGCTGCTGTCACAGCAAGCCCTGGGCCAGGCGTCAGGAGTCCTGGCTTCACCTCACCTCCTGCAGCCACAGGCGTGACACCTCCCCGAGCCTCCCTTCCTCACCTGTAAAGCAGGGCATGAGAACATGCACCGTCCGGCCTCATTCCTGTGTTGCTGTGATGACCAAATATAATATTATACCTAAAAAAAAGCTTTATGAAGTGAAAAAAATGTAGACATTATTGTACTATAAAGAGCATCTTTTTACCAATTATACAATTATATGCTACTGATAGTAAAGTAGAAAATATAGGGAAGCAAAAAGAGGAAAATGAAACTCACTCGTCATTTCACCATCCAGAAGTAACACTGTTAACATTTAGGTGTGTCCTTTTAGCTTTCCAGGCGTACGTGTGTGTGTGTGTGATTTTTCATTAATAAATGGAATCATGCCTTCCCCACAAATTTATATTACAAATAGCCTCTCATAGCAATAAGGTGTTTCTACTCTATTACTCTGACAAATAGTGTCCTCTATTGTTAGATTGTTGTGTCATTTCAAATTTTGCGCATTTACAAACATTGCCAGGAGTTACATCTCCCTGTTGGTTTCAATTCAGTCAAAGATGTGGAGCTGAGGAATGCCTTGTGGAGGTCACACAGCACAGCCAGCCCCCGGCCCCTGCCCTGCTGCTGCTGGTGAGCACTGCAAGGAAGAGAGTTTTCCCTCCCCGCAAAGGTTCGAGTCTGCTGAAATGAACTGACAGTAGACAGACTAACAGGAAAGAAAGGCACGCACGTTTATTATGGGAGCCACACGGCGTATGAGACGGGAAGACTCAGATGCTTGAGGCTTAAATGCCCTTTTCACAGGGAAGAGGGAGATGGGAGATGTGGACAATTTTGAGGGGTAGAAAATGATTTCAGGAGACCTCAATGAGCCCGAATACAGGCAACGCCTGGGAAAAGGCTCCTCTGAGCTCTGGGGGAGGTGGCGGGCAGGTGAGAGGCGGAACTTCGCTGTGCGCAAAGGTTGTCTTATCAAGTGGATGAAGTCTCCCAGGTGATCTCTTGGAGCTGCCCTCAGAAGAGCAGAGGAAAAGTCTGGGTGTGGTGACCACTCTTAGTCTTTTATTTTTTCTGCTGATTAACCTTTCCTGGTTATTTGGTGTGATTTCTAGGGAGAGGACCTTGAGACAATTGCATTTCTTTCGGAAGAAGTTTTTCTCAGTCAGATAAGGGAACTTGCAGAGAGAGTCCTTCCCCATGCTTGGGGGTGGAAAGAAATAAGAGATTAGAAAGTCCTTGGGTCTGAGGCTGCAGTCTCAGGCCTTTTAATTGCTTTAGTTCAAAGTGCCCGGCATGCCAAGCACGACACTTGGGGCATGTTCTCTGACCCCAGCAGAATGTGTGTGGGGCACTGACGCACCAGGCGGATGGGAGTGACGGGTGCTGCCCACCTGGGCAGGCGCATCGCCTACACTTGCAGCTTCGTCATGGACTTCCTGCTCAGGAACTGGGGAAGGTGGGCAGGAGCCCACAGGGACAGGCACGTGGTGCATTTCAAAAATGACACAAATGCCACCTAAAATCCACCTCAGCAGCCCCAGCTGAGGCTGCGTCACCAAAGCTCAGCTGACTGGGAACAGTGGGCCTGTTACTTGCTTGACTCCAGCGGTCAACCCAGTGACTTGGACACGATGACGGCCGGGGGATCTGGGGCATCTTTGCCCAGGAAGGGGCTGAGCTGGCCCAGCAGGGGCTGGGTTTACACGGCTTCACCCACACACTCTGGCCCCCCGTCCCTCGCAGCTGGGGCGCAGGGCCGAAAGATGGGGCCCTAGTCTGTGGTGCTGGACTCATGGAATGTGACCCTCATGGCTCATCTGTCCCACCATCAAATTCAAAATGTGCTAAAAGCTACATTGTGGTAATATTTGGACCAGCGAAAAAATGAAAATCACCTAAATGTCCAAAACAAATTGTGGGCCTATTATCAATGGTACATTACTTTCCTGGAATATTAATCCCTCCTTTTAAATGATAACTGTTAAGACTATACAACCACATCTAAAATTCTTATGTCATAATGTCAAGTGAGACAAGCAGAGCACAGGATTGTATAGAGAACAGAACCACTCCTGTGTTTAAATTAGTGTTTGCATATGAAAAAGAACAAGTAGTTGCAGCAGCTGCTCTCTCAAGTAGGTTGCTGGTGGTGTGGGGGGGATCTCTCTCCCTTCTCTGTTTTCTGAATCTTCTGTCATGCGGTTGTGACTCCTGGCACGGTGACCGTGTGTGCGTGCACTTGTGCTAGTGTAACGTGTTAAGTTCTGGGTCCTCGCTTTGCACGGTGCTGGGGTGGAGGCGGAAGACCAGGAGAGGAGCAGGCAGCAGCTGGGCCTCGCACAGGGGATCGCTCAGTTCAGGAGGGGATCAGAGGAGTCACAGCAAGGGACACGGTGCCCCAAGTAGCCTGCTTATGCCGTCCTCAGGGATCGTGCCTGGGCTGACATGCCCAAGACTGAACTTTTCTCTCTATGGAGGGAGCTCTGAGGCTGCGACAGAACTTAATCCCCGACTGGACACCATAAACCCAGAAGAAGGAGCCGCTCCACTGGCATGGAGACACAGCTGGGACCACACCGGGCAGGTTCTGATTTCCCAAGGTCTTCTGTCCACCAGGGGCTCCTGTGGTCCCCACCACATGGTCCCAGACCAGGCAGGAAGAAGAGGGAAGCTTCTGCAGGTGACAGTCTGAATGCTGGCTGAGTCCTTGGCTGATACACTGGGCTCTAGAATTTTCCTGCTCCCTTGGACACAACTGCCTGGGAGGCCCTGGACTCGCCCTCTCCGCAGGCACCCTGGGGTGGGAGGGTGGCTAGCGTGAGCCTTCCTCCTCTGGCTTCTTGGGTTGGCAGTTCCAAAAGGGAAAGAGGGAGAGTCCCCACCTCTGGGACCCACCTCAGGGGACTGTCTCCTCTCAGGCCTCAGAGGTCAGCAGCTCCACTCCTGCCTTCCCCTCCTGGCACCCAGGGCCCGCACCCACTGCACAGAGAATCCTCCCCTCCTCGGAGCAAGGCCACCCAGCAGGAAAGTGAGGAGAGAGAATGGCTGAAAGCAAGGTGTGGGGGGAGAGCCAGAGGCCAGGCAGGGACCGGTGAGGGGGACAGACGCAGAAAGGAAAATGACTTTGAATCTGTGGAATGAAAGATTCTTCCTGGCCCAGGGGTTGGTGCTGAGCCCGGCGCCCCCAGGGTGTGACAGAAACAAGGTGGCATAGAGAGAGGCATGTCCTCCACCCGTGCACCCCATGTGTGAGCCCCGAGAGGGCTCAGATGGCACGACTGTGGGTGGAGACGTGGGGGGTGAAGGGTCCCAGGGTGACGCCGCAGGCCGGGCTGCGCGTTATTCTTACCACGAACCAGAACTGTGTTTCCTTCACAGCTTTGAAAACCCCCCTGGTACTGGGGACAACAGTCCAAGTCGGCTGTGCTAACAGGCCAGTTTCGACCGGGTGGGATGTGTGACGGATACGGCCCACCAGTCACTTCTCAGCGATGATTCCCAGGGCCCAGGGCCTCTCCAACAGTGCTGCTTGTGTCAGAACCTGACCGTGAACTTCAGGCAGGAGAGAGAGGAGAACAGTGCTGGGGCCGGAAGTGTCACCAAGGCAGAAAGGCGTCGAGGCCCTGGCCGTGGCCGCGTGAGCTGGGCTGATGTCCTGCAGGGACATTCCCTAACCCTGCAGCTCCTCCAAGGGAAGGAGGCAGGGCGGGCTCACCCAAATGGCCCCCACACCTGTCCCGCCTGGCACCACTGGGCCACGCGGCTCCCCTCTGAAATCGTGCGAATCCCGCCACAGGCACTGCCGAGGGGGAAAATGGTTTTCGTTTTTGCCTCGGGCTCTCACAGCTGAGATGGCTTTGCCAGCGTGCTGAGGGACTGGCCTGGGACAGCTGGGGGTGACGGGGACAGCTGGGGGCGACGGGGCCAGGGACACCCCGAACAGAGAACAACTGGGGAACCCAGAGACAGGAGGGTGGTACCACGGGGCGGGAGGGGGGGCACTCCCAGCTGCTGCCGCGGACGGGCTTGGCTAAAGCAGGATTATGCACCTGTTTGATCTGGAGAGAAAGGCCGTGAGTTACGGCTGTTTTGCTCTAACACTCCCCATTAAGTATTCCCGGAATCCAAGTGCAAAAGGAACAGAATAAACTGCTGTGACGCTCCAGGCCAGGGGCGGTCTCGGGGGCGGGGCACGCACAGCTGGACAGTCCGCACAGCGGGGCTGTGAGCAGGTGCCCGCCACCTCCCACCCTCAGCTGCGTGTGTCTGGGCATCGGCCTATCCTGGCATCTGCAGGAAGTCGGGGAGACAAGGGTGGCCTCTGTGGGCGCAGGAGCCTCTGGCCAGGGTGGAGCTGACTTCCTGGGTGCTGGGCCACCTGGGGTCTCCAGGGAAGCAAATGCTGTCACTGGACTCACAGGCACTACGCTAAATGCTGCAGAGGTATGAACGCATTTATTTAATCCTCCCAACAAACCAACAAAGTGGGTATTATCACTGCCCCCATATTACAGATGAGAAAACCAAGGCCCAGAGAGGTGAAGTGGCTTTCCCAAGGAACACAGCAAGCAAGACGCAGGGCGGGGATCTGAGCCCTCCATCTGGTTCCAGAGTCCCCGCCCTGGACCAGGACAAGGCACTGTCTCTTTAACCATGTTTTTAAACCACTTATTGGGCCCAAGAGATGTTTAGCAGGCCCCGCCCGCCCTGCCTGGCTCTCAGCCACTGGACGGGCTTTCTGTCCAGGACAGACCCCCCCACGATCCCCCACCCCGCCCCGCCCCAGCCAGCCCGGCACCTAACAGATCGCCCAGAGCCTATTCCTGTGGGGTTCCCGCCTCAGGAAGCGGGAGAGTCGCAAAGGTCACTGGCCGTTAAAAAGCTGGCACGGGAAAGGGTGTCGGGCCTCACTCCGACCGGCTGAGGCCGGCGCCCCCAGCGGGCCGGTCCCGGATCTACCGAGATCATAAGTGACTGAGGTCTTTCCTTAAGGGGGCTGGGCAGGCGGCCACCCTCACCCCGCCCCGGGGGGCGCTGGCTTGCGGAGGCCAGGAGGGCTGGCGGCAGAGTCACTGCTCCCCCTCCTCCCTGCACGTCCTTGGGGCTGTCTTCCCTTCTCAGAATCCTGGGAAGAGGCCTCCTTGACCCAAACTCACCCTCACCACCTGCTGAAAGTGGCTACGTTACTGAACTCTCCGGAATACAGTCTCTTTTTCTCCGGGTGACTCATCCAGCCTCCTCACTGTTACCAGGAATATCTTTCCAAAACACAAATCAGATTAGGTCTCTCCCCTGCTTCAAACAATGTTGAGTCTGCTGGAGCCAGCTGCCCACAGGATACAGCCCCAGTGTCCCACGATGTCACACAAGGCCCTTCACAGCCTGGCCCGATCCCCTGGCCTCTGCCTACTGTAGCCAGAGCAGCTAACCGGTGTCAGTTATGCTGCCTTCCCTGCCTGGAGCCCCCTCAGCCTGGTATACATCTCTTACTCAACCCTCAAAACCCCGTTCAAACACCTCCTTCTGGGGCTACACTCACCCACCTCTGTCTGAGGGGAAAAAGCTAGCAGAACCCTTTGCAGGTAAGTGCCCCTTATCACATCCCCGTGTCATTGAAACGTCTGTCTCTGCGCTCTAACGAGCTGCTTAATAGAACGGGGCTGTGTCTTTGTATTTCTAGCGCCCATTACCAAAACTGCTGTCGAAGTGCAAATGTTTGGGAGGGAGAAACCGTTGAGCCAATAGTCCCCATTAACCAACAGCATGAAAGCATTTCTTTAGTCAGCTCTAGCAGAGAGCACGTTTGGAGAGACCCAGCTACCAGATGGGGGAGTTCTGATGTGACAGGAGGGGACGGACTCTGGGATAGTCTGGCCATGGGGACTGGGGCCACTGAGGGGCTGCTGGGACTTGGCAAGTGCGAGGGTGCAAACCAGCCTTTGTCAGACTCGAGGCTTTCCCCAGGCCAGCCTCGCCCAGAGGAACCCGTCCTGCCCTGACTCATCTCCCCGAACCTGCCTCTCCCACTCAGGTGATCCTGGCCCTTGGTGTCCTCCTTGTGACAGTACAGGAAGCAGCCTGGCCCCTCCTCCCAGTCCACTGCGTGAGCAAGGTCATCCCCATGCCCTCGTCCTCTTGTGGGCGGCATCCTCTCTCCCCTGCTGCCTGCTCCGCACGTCCCTGTGGTCTGAAGATCACCGCAGCTGCTATCTGGAGGCCGCGGCGCCAAGGAGCCAGGTCGATCCAAGTTGGAATTCTATCTCAGCCTAAGTCTCCATTTCCTCAACTGCAAAAAAAGGGCAAGGAACCACCCCAGAGGGCTGGTGTGAGAGGTAGAGATGGTGTGTGCAGAGTAGCTCGGAGGTCAGTGGGCTCCTGGCGCCTCCCGTCACGTCGGGGAGCAGCAGTCAGCCAGGTTCGCAAGCCTGGTCAGAGAGGGGCATCCAGGGCATCGGGGCCGCAGCGTGCCAGCCTGGACACAGCACAGTGCACCGCCCTGTGCAGGGCAGGGTGCGATCCCATTTTTGTAGGAAAAAAAATAAAGCTGGACATATAAATGAATACACCTAGGAAACATCTAGAAGGATAAATACCAAAATATGAACAGTCTGGGGTTGTGAATGGTTTTCTTTCTTTTTGTTACGTGTTTATCTAGTTTTTTCCCCCATGCATTGAGTAACAATAGGAAAGGAAAATTAAACCACATGTGGTTGAAATCTGCGTGCAGTATGGGCCTTCGATTCAAAGCACCATCTGGGATTTGTGTGTCAAAGAAGCATGGTTTACAGCTGCAGATGGCTGCAGCCTCCATGTGGACGGAATTAGGCGGCTAAGCACGTCCCGCCTTAGGAAAGTCCCCATGTGGGCAGAAGGCAAATGCCTCACCCACAGCAGAGGCTTCCCCGTCACCACCACGTGACAGAGGGCTTTTGTAAAACTGATGGCATCATTGCTTAAAACACATTTTCCACCTGTGATAAGTAGTATTTTGGATTTTTATTTTTGAAAATTAGGTTACATTTCTAATTCACTTAGCTTTATGTCTACAAGAACACTCTAGGACAACTTGTAAAACAATGTCATTCTGCAGTTCAAACTCTCACTTCTTTGTATCTTTCTATTTTATCAATTGGTCCATTAGTTGGTTTTCTTGAGGTAAGAAATGCCTCCACTCACTAGTGAAAACTGGTTCCATCAGGACAAATGGCACCACATTCATTTCAGGATAAAATCCTGACGCTGTGGCCTCCTTCTTTGGCACTGACATGCTGGAATGTACCACAGCAAAGGAGCTGATGACATTTCTGTGTCTATGAAAAGCATATGAAGCAATTTTATGGGGTGGTTTCTCATCAGCCCTGCTGAGAGTCAAGGCAATAGACTAAATTAACTCTTGACGGTCTTTTTGGCTCTGCAAGTCTATCAGATTCATTATAGAGAGGCATTCTTTTTGTATGGTTCCTTATCCCTCCATGAAGAAAAGATTGGAGGAACATTTGGCCCAAATTATTTTAACATAAAGATTAGCCAAGTTCATGTGCCAAAGATTCAAAGTAAGAGTTATGAATCATAATAAAAATTATCTCTTCAAGAGGCAAAGTGATCCTAAAACTAAGACTATCTAAAATATATCTACCAATAAAAATTTTACACATAAAGTAGTTTTAAAGGTTGGTTAATTCAACTGCTCAATCACATCATCAGTAACCCAGATTCTTTTAGTCTTTCTCCTCTGCCACCTCTAACATCTGGCTCTTCACCTCATGGTCTCAGGACGGCTGCAACAATTTAGAATCATCACATCCTCAAGCAGAAATGTCCAAAAGCCTATTTATAAATCAATCATGGACAAGAAGAATGTAGTTATTGTGAAGTGAATCATGAATCCCTGCCCAGGGCTGAAAGGCAAACTTCCTCCTTCAAAATAGTGGTCTTGGTACTCGAACAAAATCAGCGTTCGGGAAGGTGGACGAGAAGAAGACGGGGTGGTGGGTGGTCCACTCAGGAGAGCTGCCACAAAGATGGGTGTGAGATTTATGATTGGTAACACTCAACGCTAGAAGACAACAGAGAAATTCATTTACGGTTCTAAGAGAGAAGTAAGTCAAACCTGAAAAGCTATACCCAGCCAAACTATCAATCAAATAGGAGAGAAAAATTAAGTCAGTTTCAGGTAGGAAGGAATGAGAAAGTTTATCTTCCATAAACCTTTTGAAGAATAAAAAGATGTATTCCATCAAAGCAAAATTGAAACCCAAGACAGAGAAATATCTGTGATCAGCAAAAATGAAATTAACCTAAGAATGCAATGAAAATAACTGTTAGCTGGAAACTCTGCAGCAGTTCTAGAAAACAATTCACTCAAAATTAAAATGAGAAGTATCAAAGGACTCCACTGTGTATGTCATCAAAAGGCAAGCGGGTTCCATTATATAATTCTATGATTAGGAACATAGACATTTTGATCTGATGAAAGCATATGTTTCTTCTGTCAACAACAATAAACAAAACAGCTATAAATGCCAGGAAACATAGTAGCTGTAAAATATCATAGCACAAATACGAAGCAGAAATAAAAGTGGCATGACATTGAGCAATTAATTTTAATTGCAAAAAGAACCCATTTGGCCAGGAGGTTTACAGAGTTTTCTTTCTGGTAGCCCAGTGGAGGGAAATAGGATCACATTTCTTTTGCTATGGATCTACTCATACTTTTGAGGGGTTCATCAATAGATGATGTTTATGTCATCGTAACTTTGCAAATGCTATATTTTGCTCTACATCTTTATAATCAGTCTATAGACAAAGTGAAGCAGATTAATTATAGTCACAGAACGAAATGTTGAGGTTACAAGTTTTAAAGATGCTACAATGTTACAGCTGATATAAGTTGAGAAGGTTGAAGAAAAAAAGTAGGAAAAAAACAAAGGAGTACAAATTTCTCATATATTTAGGGAGGGTAGTTAATAAAACATGGTCTGAATAAAGATTTAACAATGTCCAAACTATAGCAATGAACACTCAAAAGCCCTAGTGATGATCTCTAAATGCCATTTTATACTAAAAGTAACTAGAACTTTTTGGGGAAATATTAATAGTTAATCTGGGCCTGGGGCACCCAGAAAGTGTCCCATGGGCCTGAGACATCTACTCATACCAGAAAATGAGGCGGTACCAAAGACTCTTGGAGTCAGGTAAAAAGGACTCAGGAGTGAACTTGAAGAAGCTTTCATTGGCCAAAGACAGGACAATGTGAACATCAATTAGAACTGAAACGCAACGGCTTAAAACACATCAAACATGAGTTTGTCATGACACTAAAGGAAAAACTCAGCGGTAACCGTTGGAGGATGCTGGGAACCAGCTCTTCATTTTAAAAACTGGTAATGAAACAAATTTTAAAGTAACTAAGAGTCAAGCAATTATTCTTGCTTTTCCTGTATCTGAGGATAACCGAATTGTCAAGGGAGAAATTTCTTTCTATAGAAGCATTCTGAATATTGAGGGAATAAGGACTGGGAGCCTTCTTACTACCCGGGATGCATGACAGGGCTTCAGCGACAGTCACCAAGGCTGCCGGACTCCTTCAGGGAGATGATCCAACACGATGTAGCTCCTGGTGGAAGTTAACAGCACTACGTTAAAGTATTCTTGCCAGAAAATATTTAACAAAATCACAATCTCAGTAAGTCTCTAGATCTTATTACCAATTTTCCAGAAACATAAGGGATAGAAGAACATGTTAAATGACACCGTTAAGTTGCAATCAGCAAAATTCAGACAGTGGAAACTCTACAGGTCAAACAACTGTTTTTTCAACTGCAGGACAAGCAAAACAAGGATGAGAAACCTATAGATTAAAAGAGACTAAAGATACTGTCAATCAATTGTAGTATAAGGATTTTATTTAGACCCTGATTTGAACAAATTTAAAAAAATGAGATAGTAAAATTTCAACAGTAACTATTAAGGAATTATTGTAATTTTTTTTAGGTGTGGAATGGCATTGAGCTTATGTTTTTTGTAAAAGTCCCTATTGTTAAGAAAAATACATATTGAAATATATAGGCCGGGTGTGGTGGCTCACGCCTGTCATCCTAGCATTCTGGGAGGCCGAGGCAGGTGGATCGCTCAAGGTCAGGAGTTTGAAACCAGCCTGAGCAAGAGCGAGACCCCCATCTCTACTAAAATAGAAAGAAATTAGCTGGCCAACTAAAAATACATAGAAAAAGTTAGCTGGGCATGGTGGTGCATGCCTGTAGTCCCAGCTACTTGGGAGGCTGATGAGGCAGGAGGATCGCTTGAGCCCAGGAGTTTGAGGTTGCTGTGAGCTAGGCTGATGCCACGGCACTCACTCTAGCCCAGGCAGCAGAGTGAGACTGTGTCTCAAAAAAAAAAAAATACATATTGAAATATACAGATAAAGTAATACGATGTCTAAGATGTGTTTGAAATAACTGGCAGAGGGCAGTGAGTGGAGAGGTGGGGGGAGCCGGGTGCTGGGTATTCAGGGCTGACTGTATTCTTGTCTCTACTTTTGCATATGCTTGGAGTTTCCCATATTAAAATGTTTTAGGGGATGAAGATTTGCGTGTGTTATTTAAAGCTGAAGGTTAACCACTAGAAAACCCAAAAGTACGATGTCAAATAATAATCAAATATCAAGAGACAGAGGCACAGGTTGACGGGAGCTAGCCGGAGTGCCCTCAATCCCTCGTCCTGGGAGAGGAAGCCCTGGCACTACAGTGGGAGAATCAGGGGGCAGAGATGCACAGAGATGCTGTAGAATTATGGAGATGCCACTGGGAACACTTTAAAGTATTTATTAAGAGGAGAAGGATGGAGGAAGGGGAGCTTTCCCTTCTCATTTTACATTATTCTATATAGTGTGATGGTTTTAACTTATGTATGCATTGCTTTTATTGTGGTAAAATACACATAACAAAATTTACCATTTTAACTATTTTTAAGCGTACAGTTCAGTGGCACTAAGTACATTCACAGTGTCGGGCAACCATTGCCACCGTCCAGCTCCAGAACGTTTTCATCATCGCAAACAGACACCCAACAGTAACTCTTCCTTTCCCTTCTCCCCAGGCCCTGATGGCCGCTGCTCTTTCTGTCTCTCCGAGTGCATCTACTCTAGGTCCCTAATACAAGCAGAATCATACAATGCCTGTCCTTTCGTGTCTGGATTATTTCACTTGGCATAATGTTTTCAAGGTTCATCCATGTTGTGTCAGGTATCAGAACTTCTTGTTTTATTGTGATAAAAAATACATAACATGAAATTTACCATTTTAGCCTTTTTCAGGTGTACAGTTCATTTTTCTCAAGTGTGCTCACATTGTTGTGCAACCATCACCACCATCTACCTCCAGAACTTTGTCATCAGCCCAAACAGAAACTCTGTACCCATTAAACAGTAACTCCCCATTCTCTCCTCCCAGCTCCTGGAAACCGCTACTCTGCTTTCCTGTCTGTGAATTTGACTACTCTCGGAACCTCACACCAGAGGAATCACACCATATTTATCCTTCCATATCTGGCTTGTTTCACTTAGCACAATGCTTTCAAGGTTTTCCACGTTGTTCATGCGCAGAATTTCATCCATGTTTAAGGCTGCATAGTATTCCATGGCATGTATACACACACTCTGTTTATTCATTCGTCTGTCAGTAGACGTTTGGGATGGTTCCACTTTTTTGTTATTATAGATAAGGTTGCTGTGAACATTCATGCACAAACACCTGTTTGAGTCGCTGCTTTCCATCCTTTTGCATATATACCCAGGAGCAGAATTACTGAACCATATAGTAATTCTATGTTTAACACGTGAGGAACTGCCGAACTTTTCACAGCAGCTACACCATTCTCTATTCCTGCCGGCAATGCACAAGAGTTCCAATTTCCCCACATCTTTGACAGCACTCGCTATTTTGTTTTGTTTTGTTTTTTATAATAGCCATTCTAATGGGTATGCAGTAGTATGTCATTGCAGTTTTGATTTGCATTTCCCTAATGACTCGTGATGTTGAACATCTTTTCATGTGCTTATTGGCCAGTTAAATACCTTCTTTGGAGAAATGTCTATTTAAATCCTTTGTCCATTTTAAAATAGATTTATCTGATTTTTTGTGATTGAGCTGTAGGAGCTCTTTATATATCTGGATATCAACCCCTTATCAGAAATATGATTTGCAAATATTTTTCCCACTCTGTGTGTTCCCCTTTTACTCTGTTATAGTGTACTTTGATACACAAAAGTTTTTAATTTTAATGAAATATTGTTTATTTTTTCTTTTCTTCCCTGTGCTTTTGGTGTCACATCCAAGAAGTTATTACCAAATTTAGTATGATGAAGGTTTTTCTCTATGTTTTCTTCTAAGATTTTTATAGTTTTAGCTCTTATGTTTAGGTCTTTGATCCATTTTGAGCTAATTTTTGTGCATGCTGTAAGGTAAAAGCACACATATTGCTCTTAATGTGTAAATATAAACATTTAAGAAATTAAGATGTAAAAGTATTCAACATAGCTAATGCAATAGGATGATTGTTCTCTTCATGAAATTACCCCTTTACAAAATTGAAGTAATTTAATTACTTTGTTTTTATCCACAGAAACTCATAGCTTTGAAACTCGCATTGTTCTACCTTTTCCTCCTCAAGTTTTGCAATCGCCTTCGGTTGAATTATACTGGAAAGTCCCAAACAGCCACTGACCAAAGGTCACCAATGACTCTTTCCCACAGTGCTCTGGAAAAATCTCAACCCTTGACAAAGCAGGTGGTTTCCAGCCTGTCTGCTACCCTGAAAGCTTGCTTCTCGTTTGGTTCATGACAAGGGGCAAAAAAAGATTCTGCAAGGCCAGTGCACTGCACACAGTAGGTGATCAACAAAGTCCACTGCACATGTGTGTGGTTGGCTTCCTGACTGTCACCACAGGGCACTTTACTACAAGAACAAGGGGGCTTCATTCAATTTGTCCTGAAATAGCTTTTGAAGGGAATCATCCCTGAACGCCTCTGAAACTCTGAAAATCAAGTATGATAATGAAGGACACGCACACTTTATACTTGTGATGTCTGAAAGAACGCCTTTGGAAGGTCAGACTTACGCCACTGCGGAGCTGTGTTTCCACTGGCCTGTGTGCTCTTTGGATCATGCGCCGGCTCACTGAGCACCTGTGTGGCAAGGACTTCGCGGCCCAAAGCAAGGCAATAATAAGCAAAATAAATAAAAGTCAAAAGACCTAGCGTTTTAGTTTGTGATTGGTGCCTAGATAGGTGACTTAAGCCACTTAAGATTACCGGATAATTGTTTTTTAATTAATTCAGTAATTCATTTAGAATGAATTACTCATTCATTTAGAATTACTCTTTCATTTAGAATGAATCACTCATTCAGACAGGATTTTCTGTTCTGAAATGTGCCCAAGTGGCTTTAATTTATGCAGGTGACTGAGTGGTGGCACAGAGAGGCAGCCAGTGCTGGAGGGAGAATTGATCACTTACCGCTCCCAAGAGCAGGGGAGACATCAAGCCATGCAGGGCCACAGAGAAGCATTCTGGATGGTTTGGAAGGGGAAGGGGAAATCTAGGCCGGAGACTTAAGTGGGGTTTCCAGGAGAAGGGCCAGTCAGGGCTGAGCCGACAGCAGACAGACAGGCTGGTTTCAATACTCCCAGTGGGCTCTGGGCCCTCAGCGTGGTCTCTAGTTACCTGGCACCCGGCCCTGGGAGGATTTAGGGGAGCGGAAGTGTTGGTTTGTTGTGTGAGAGTTAGATAAGAAGGTGGTTGAGGCTTGGGCTTGGGTTCCTTGGTTTGCATATGAAAAAAATGTGCTCCCGGCCACCAAGCTCTAAGAACCCACCAGCCCTGAGAAGGCCCCAAAAGCCAGAGCATCAAAAATACAAAAAATAAGAAAATACAGATAATAACATTGGCTTCATGACAAATGGATGCCAAATAATCAAATGCAGAATCCAAGAAAACGCAGAATGCTTCCATATCTTATTTAGGTCCTGAAAATATAGTGGCAAGAGGCAGAACCACGGAGCATTGTGTCTAATTGCAAAATAAGGAGGTGCAGGTAAGTCATCTCTACATGTTGTTACCCATTGCGTAATATTCCCCGGGAGGTGCTGTCACGTGCAGGAGGTGCTAAGCCCTTGCTCCGGATGCAACTCTTGATTATAGCGTCGTCTGCACTGGGAAAAAGTTTTCTGTAAGTGACCAGATCTGTGCTGCTTTCCAGGAATGTGCGAGGGACGGAAGTGGAGCTGGGTCCCCTGCCACACGCACTTGCTCCTCCTGGACTCAGAGCTGTGCAGCTCTCTGCAGAGAAGCCCACTTGGCCGGGGACACGAGGACTCAGAGGCCGAGGACACTGTCCGCCCCTGGAGACCAGAGGGTACCCCTGCCCGACCCTCGCTGAAGCGCCAGACAAGTGGCCCCAAAACTGCAGCGGCCGGAAGGTCCCGTGCTGGCAGAAGTGGGGCAGAGCCGGGACGCACTTTCTTTCTCCGTCCAGTTCGACTTCCTCCCTGTGTCACCGACCACCCGCTTTTCCTTCTGTCCTGCGCCACTCTGACCCCAGCGCCATGGCGCGTCTGCGTTCCTGCTCCCGCTGTCCTTTCCCAGGTGGTTTCCTCTTCGGGCGTGAGTTGCGCAGACGTGCTTTGACATTTCCACATACTCGGGAAACCTGCGTTTCGTTTTTCTCTCTACCATTTGTTTTCTCGCTTCCAGGCACTGGCCTCAGAAAACACGGCCCAGATGGTGGCGAAGTTTTCGTATTTCTCGAGGTGTGTCACTGGTCCAGTATGCAATCGCTGTTTGAAAACGCTCCCTGTTTGTTTAAAGAAAAATGTTTGTTCTTTAATTGTTGGGTGAAGCGTTCTCTCCATGTATCTATGAATGGCGTTGTTCAAATCGTCATTGTTACTAGTTTATTGTTTTTCATTTTTATCTGGCAGTTTATGAGAGAAATACATTAAATTCTCCTTTTGCAAATGTGGATTTGTCAATTTTTCTTTGTGATTCCGTCAGTTTTTGCTTTAGATGTCTGTCAATAAGGCATCCAAATTGTTATTCCTGTGTCTTTCTGATGACCTGTGTGCTTTCCCAGTGGGTGACGATCATCTCCAGCAGTCTCTCTGGGACAGCAGAGTGCGCAGCCAGCTGCCAGCGGCTCCGCGATGCCGCTGTGCCCTCCTCCCGCAGGGCCTCCCAATACCGGTGACCCAGAGCCCCGAGGTGGGCCTCTCTGCGTGGGGAGCCTGTCAGCCCAGGAAGTTTGGGCAAATACGCTGACAAGCCCACAAACCCAAGCAAGGGCATGAATAATATTAATGAGCATTTTCAGATGTTTGAAATTTCGTAGTGTATTAATAGAAAATTTGAGGTACAGTAAGGCCGATAGATCAGGGGATGGTTGCCACTGAAAAGAAAGTTTGGCACTGCTCTCAAGAGGAGAGGGCACCGCGCAGAAGGTCCTGGGGCCGCATGAGGAGGTGCGGGGCAGGCCGGGAGGAGAGGGAGGGAGAGGACAGTGCAGGAGCCTCCCCGGTGCAGCCGTGGTGGGCGCAGCCCAGCAGGAGGGCGCGGGGTCTCCAGTGTGGACAGCCTGGCAGGCCCTGGGCACAGGCGCTGCCTCCAGGCATCTGGAACCTGGCCAAGGAGTGACCGGAGCAGGTGCACAGTGGCCCAGAGGGACAGCCCCGTGAAGGAGCTGGTCGAGCGGGTGGGCTCTGGCCCGGCTGGCTTGTGTGTGGAGACAGGCCGGTTGTTTACTGCCTCTAGGACTTGGCTTCCCTGGCAGGGGCAGTCCCTCCAGTGTTGACAGGGCCCCCAGATGCCAAAGCACATAAAAGACGTGGGTGATACAGTAGGGTGCTCACTATACAGGGTGCTGCTCTGGGCTCTGTCACCTGAGCCCTGGCAACAGTGGGAGGTTAGCCCCCTGGCGTCTTCCCTTTAGAGGGGGAAACAGGCCCACGCAGATGAAATAACTTTTCCGAGGTCACAGAGCTAATACATAGCGATATATGGTCTGACTCCAAAGGCAGTTTTCTAACCAGTTTCCAAAGAAGCTCCAACATGAAAGAGGCTCTGCCAGGGAGGAGGTGCGACCTGCCCGTTCCCAGTCCCCAACATCTGGGAATTCCCTGTTTTCCCTGGGACCCAAATGACAAGACCCCCCGGTTGGTTTCATACCAAGGGCTGGACCCCTGGCCAAGGGCCTGCCTGAGCAAGATTTCAGCCCACAAGGCCAAAAAAACAATGAGGTTGCGGTTCCTTTGGTCACACAGAGAACCAAAAGGTCAAGGCCATAGGTTCTTATGGCCAATCACCAAGTTCCGGGCCCCAGCAAGAGCCCCTGTGCTCAGACCCGCCCACTGCCCCACTGACACCACCCGCAGCAGCGCCAGCCGCCCGCACTACCCAGATCCCCACATTTGTAAGCAAAGAACGTCCACCGAAGGTGCCTACCAGCAGGTCACCGTGCAAGGCTGCCTCTTCTGAAATTGCTTTTTGCCGCAAGATTAAACCGCCAAGAAAGTCAACGCCTGTATGAAAGGCGCCCTCGTCCTTGCACTGCTATGTGACCAAGCTTGGTTATCTACCTTGTTTGATGGTTTGAACTCAGAGCGGCTTTGGACCATCTCAAAAAGCTAAACCTACCCTCAGAGAATTTTTTAAAACTGAACATTGGTTTAGTGTTTCGCATTTTGCAGAGTCAAATTTACATGTGCTCCCTTTGTCCTTTAGAAAATAGAAGTATCATCTCTAATCCCATTTTGTGTGTGAGATTTTGTCTCTGGTGAAAATAGCCAAAGGTATATACAACTGGCCCTGCTATCAATTATTTAAAAAATGCCAAAATATTGTTGAGAAACAGCAACAGCGTGGGGATATGTCTACAGCGTCTTAAATGTGGTAACTTCTAGGGTGAGCCTCTCCCATCACAGTATGAGTTCTGCCTGCCTAAAAGAGTTACATCATCTTAGTCGCCCTCACACGGTAATGATCCACCACGTATGGGCCACATAAAATGCTCTAGCATGGCTGCTCTGGAACAGTAGAATTCTTCCTTCAAGTCACAGCTCATGCAGAAGGCCAGTATGTTACACAAAACTTGGGTTGATTAAATTAGAGCAAGAGAGAGCAGCCTCCCTCATCTGGCCGCTCTCCTCGCCTTCCTCTCCCCACAAGCCCCAGCCCCTGGAACCCTGGGACCCTCCTAGCACAGCTACAGAGTCATTAGAGGATTTGCTCAGCCTGTGCAAAAATTCGTTCTAGAACATTATGTTTGACTAGCAATAGTGGCTTTTTGATTCAAGGAGGAAAAACAGATAATCAACTCAGAGAAGCAATAATTAGATAGTGGAAAAATGCAGCCAATTAAACAAAGATTTATTGCATTTTGAAGATCAATCATATTTATGCTCATGGAGCACAAAAGTACGTATAGATTACATAGTTGAAAACATGCACCAATCTTCCCAGCCCATGCTTATAGCTATTGTCCGCAACAGACAGGGCTCATGCTAAAAACAGTGGCACCCAGGTCATTATAATTTGTGAACAGAAAAGCAGTTTCCTGTCTTCCATCCAACTTCTCTGGGACGGAATGGGCATGCTGCAGGCGGCTCCAGCAGCCGCAGGGACCCCAGAAACCCAGATGCAGCTCGGGCCTAGCAGATACTGGTGGTTTCTAGTGGTTTCTTTGGGTGGTATCCTTTTTCAGTAGGCTGTGAGCCTCCAAGGAGCAGAGAAAGTCGGATTCTCTCAGGGCCTCAGAGCCTTCCCCACCTTCCAGTGAGGCATTGGAGTCCCTGGAGAGGCTCATTCTTTAACTGACATTTGCGAAAGCCGTGGCATTTCAATGGACTGGAGTACAACTCAGGACCCAGGGATCCTCAGAGACACAGACATGCAGGGGGGTGACGAGACCCGCTTGCAAGCGTGTCCACCTGGGGCTGGAGCTGGGAGTGGGAAGGATGGTGCAGTTCCCGGAAGGTGGCCCAGGAGCAAAACTGTCGCTTACAGATTTGCCGGCCCACAGGGGCCGCTGGCCTGTCTGACCACCCCAGGGGACGGAATAACGCAAGCAGCAGGACATGGTCTTGAGTCCTAAGTGCTGTTTACTATGCCTCCTTCACTCCGTCGTCACAGGAACCTGCACAGGAGCCAGGTGCCCCCGGTCCCATTGTGCTGGTGGCCCAGGAGGCTGAGCTCTAGAGAGCCGGGGTTGCCTGTCTAAGTCTCAGGGCCGGGAAGGGCAGGTTCTTCCGACTCCTGAGTCCTAGCTTGTGGGTGTGCACCGTGCCGCCTGCTACACCGGGTGCAGACTCTCGGGTGTTTGGTCTATTTTATTGTGGACCGTGTTGAGGGCAGATGAGAATACGGTCTTCCCACCTCCCCAGCCCTGAGATGCTTGTTCCCAGACCCAGCCAGGCGGGTGCTCAGGCCCCCAGGAAGCCTGCGAGGGGTGACTGGCCTGCTGGCCGGACCGGCCCCCCCGGGAGTGCAGTCTGCTCTGCGAGGCCACCTCCCCCTGGCCATTCGCCTCTTGGCTCTTCCCAGAGCACACTGCGGAGGCAGCCACGGAATTTCCTATGAGCACATGGGTCTTACTGCTCTCTTCCTGCTTCGGGGATTTGGAATCCATCTATGTGGTTCTTGCAAATGCCAAAGATAAGGCGCGGACTACAGCTCTTACCCCACCTCCCTTCCTCCAATTTTCGGTCCTCCCAATACAGGAGTGGGCGAGACCCCACCTGTCACAGCTGAACGTGCTACTTAAGAATCTGAAAAGAACCCAGACTGTCTCCCCAGAACC
Organism: Lepilemur ruficaudatus; assembly: GCA_963574885.1. Lineage (NCBI taxonomy): Eukaryota > Metazoa > Chordata > Mammalia > Primates > Lepilemuridae > Lepilemur > Lepilemur ruficaudatus. The sequence continues at coordinate 27,886 of CAUYRT010013447.1, forward strand.
CTCTGAAGTTGACTTTCCACAGGGAGTGGAGAATGCTCTGCATTCTCCTTTTAGGTGAAAGAATTTCTCTAAATAAAAGGAGGTGGGAAAAAACAGTCAAACAAAACACTTATTCATGTCCAGAGAATTTTAAAAAATGAATAACAGCTTTAGGGCTTTGGGTCAAAGTGATGTGGTGAGTTTATCTTTGGAATCTCCCCTGTTCTCCAGGCCTAGCGGTTATAAATAACCTTTTTCTACATAAAAAAAAAAAAAAAAAAAAAAACAGGGCCACAATTAGAACCAAAATGAACAAGTCCGAGGATGAGAAAGTGGACGAACACAGGGTGGTGAATGCTGACGTCACAAGTCTGTGGGGTTCCAAGTGGAAAGGCAGGAGCTCGGTCACAGGCATTTGCCTGGGGGGGGAGGGGAGGCAGGTGTATATATTGTATAAGTATACAATATATAATTGTTATATATACTGATATTATACTATTCAAATTCTGCTATTATTTTAATTTTTCCCTAGTCTATCAACAACTAGGAAAAGGGTGTTAAAATCTCTTACCAAGAGTGTAGGTTTGTAAATGTCTCCTTATAATTCTTTTTTGTATTTTTATGATGTTAGGCTAAATTATTAGGTATTTAAAAGTTCAGAATTATTATGTTTTGTGTTGAATTTTGCTTTTGTCATTATGTGTAATAAACCTCTCTATTCCCAATAGTGCTTTTGCCTTAAAATGTATCTTATTTGCTATTAATATAACTTTAGCACTTTGATTAGTATTTGCCTTTACTGTGAACATTTCTGTGTCGTTATGCTTTTAGTATATTTCTTATTAACAGCATAGAACAGGGCTTTTAAGAATCTGGTCTGAGCCTCTGTATGGTAACTGGTGGCAAAATACATTAAAATGTGTTACAGTTAGTTAAATATTGGGATTTACTTCTATCACTCTCATTTTTCATTACACTCATTTGATACAAACAAAAACTAAAAGAATTCATTGTCTACACATCTGCACTACAAATAGTATAAAGCAACATCTTCAGGCAGAAAGAAAATGATACCACATGGCAAGTCAGATCTGCAAAGGAATGAAGCAGGCTGTTATGGGTAAAATACAGAAGACATTTTTGCCCAAATTTTAAATTTCTTTAACTGATAATACACTGATTAAAGTAAAAATAATAACAATATATTGTGTAGCTTATAACATATGTAGGGCAATTTAGGATAAGAACACAAAGTATGAGAAAGGGAAATGTACAAGAAATGTACCATTGTAAGGTTTCTACACTGTACATGAAGTGATTTAACGTTATGTGAAGAGAGACAGTTGTAATTGAGTGATAAACATTGCAAACCCTAGATCCACCACTAAAAACAAAAAAGCAAATAGGCATGCGTAACAAGCCAATCTTAGAAATAGCATGGAATCATTAAATGTACTCCATCCAAAAGAAGGCAGATAAAGAGAAAAAAGGAACGTGGAACAGATGAAACGAACAGGATGGCAAGATGATACATTTAAATCCAGTGACACAATTAAATACACCACATGTATATGGTCTAAACACTACAGTTAAGAGGCAGATATTGTCATAGGGAGGGGGAAGCAAGGCCCAATTACATCCTCTCTATAAGAAACTCAAACCCACTTCATGTGTAAAGACATGGATGGTTAAAAATAAAAAGACGGAACAGATATTCCATGCAAATACTAATCAAAAGTCAGCTGGAGTGGCTACATTACTGTCACACAAAGCAGTAGATTGCAGAGGAAAAACACCATCAGGTTACATGAGGTGAAGAACAGTTCGTAATAATAAGGAGGTCTATTCACGAGGTTGTAACAAAGTAAATGTGAACGCACCCATTAGCAGAGCTTCGAAATACATGAGGCAAAAACTAGCAGAAGTAAATGGAAAAGTAGACAAATACACAGTTTAGTTGGAGATCTCAACACTCCTTTCTCAGTCATTATTAGAACAAACAGAAGTCAGTAATTGTTAGAATACTTGACAATACTGTCAACCAATTTGACTCATCAACATTTAGAGGACACTCCACCCATTGCACATCCTTCTAAAGGACACACAGATCCTCCATGAAGATAAACCAAATTCTGGTCCATAAAATAAACTTTGATAAATTTAGAAGGATTAAAATCATACAAAATACATGATCTGAACATAATGTAATTTTAAACAACCAGAAATCAATAGCAAAAACATATCTTGTAAAAGGCCCAAATATTCAGAATTTAAAGAGCACATTTCTAAATAATCCATAAGTCAAAGAAAAATATTTGAACTAAACGTAAATGAAAATATAGCATAACAAAATTTGTGCGAGATGGTCAAAGCAGTGCTTACAGGGAAGTTTGTATTTTAGCACTAAACGTTTATATTAGGAAAGAAGAAACATCTCAAATCAATTAACAAAGCATTCACCCGAAGAAATCAAAAACAAGAGCAAATTAAACCCAAAATAAGCAAAAGGAAGGAAATAATGAAGATTAGAGCAGACATCAACAAAATAGAAATGATGGGGATGTTGAAAAATAAAATAAAATAGAAACGAAAAGGAAATTTAAAAATAAAGAAAATCAATGAAACCAAATGATGGTTATTTGTAAAGATCAGTAAAATTGGTAATCTTCTAGCCAAACTGATCAGAAAAAAAGACGAACTACCAGTGTCATTAATGAAAGGAGAGCCACCTCTACAGATCTAGAAGTATTAATGGGATTATATTATAAACAATTTTGTGCCAATATACTAGACAACTTAGATGAAACAGACAAACTCCTTGAAATATACAGAGGGAAAAATGTTTATGACCTTGGATTAAGCTAAAACTGCTTAGGTAGAATACAATAAGCAGAACTATAGAAGAAATACTTGCAAAATTCGAATTTGTAAAAATTTAAGACTTTCACTCTTCAAAAGACAGTGTTAAAAAACAATTAAAAGGCAAGTCACAGACAAGGAAAAATATTTATGAAACATATATTTGTTCTGGACTTACATGCCGAATATATAAAGAACACACTTACCACTCACTCATAAGACACTGAGAAAACAAAAATGGGAAACAATTTGAACGCTTTACAAAAGGAAATATATAAATGGCAAATAAACACATGTACATCTTATCAATGTCATTAATCATTAGGGAAATGCAAATTAAAACCACAACGTACTAGTAATGCCCACTAGAATGGCTGAAATCAAAAATATTGAGTTTGCTGTGGTAAAAGCACAATGGCCCTTAAAGACATCCATCCTCTAATCCCTGGAACCAGTGAAAATATCTCCTTACATAACAAAGGGTGCTTTGCAATATGTTAAAATGGGGAGACTATCCTGCATTATCTGGTGGGCCCGATCTAATCACATGTGTCTTTCCCTGTTGTGGTCAGAGAGAGACATGACGATGGAAGACGGGCTGGCGAAATGTAATGTGACAAGGGTTTGGTTTTCTACTGATGGCTTGAGAACGGAGGCGGGGCACCATGAGCCAAGCCGGGAACACCCACCAATGTATAGCCAGCAAGAAAATGATCAGGGAATGAGCAAGGAAATGTGGATCCTCCCTCAGAAACTCCAGAAAAGAACACAACCTGCTAACACCTTGATTTTAGTCCAGTGAGGACCCTGTTGGACTTCTGACCTAATAAATTTGTGTTGTTTAAGCCACGAAATTTGTGGTAATTTATTATGGAAGTGTTACAAGCATTGGTGAGGACACAGAACAATTGCAACTCTCAGACATTGCTGGTGGAAAATGCAAACTGGTATGACCACTTTGGAAAATAGTTTGGCAATTTATTGTAAGTTTACAATTTATTGTAAGTTTAATAAACTTACCATGCAACTCAGCAATATCATTTCTAAGTATTAGTCCCCTGGAAATAGAAACATTCGTCTGCACAGAAACTTTTAATAATGTCCATTGCAGCTTTATTCTCAGTAGTCAAAAACAGCAAAAGAAAAAAGTTCAAATATCCCTCTGGTAAATGAGAAAGAAAACAGACCACGTCTTGGTAATAAAAAGAAATGAACTACCGTGGATGAATCTCAAAACTCATTATGCCACGTGAAAGAAGGCAAACTAAGAAAAAGGCTGTATGATTCCATTTATGTGAAATTCTAGAAAAGTCAAACTATAGTTGCCCTGAGATTGACAGTAAGGACGAGGGAACGCGGGGGAAGCAGAGGACTGACCGCAGAGCAGAGCGAAGGAAGTTTCCGAGGTCATGGCCATATTTACGCTTGTGATTTGGGTGGTTCCACAACCATAAGCATTATTTGAGATTCATTAAATTGTACATTTTAAAATTGGCTAATTTGTTGTATGTAATTTATGCCTCAGTAAAGCTTATTAAAAAGAAATAAGGGTGATGAGATTAAGCCATCACCCCCAAATAATGAAAAATAACTTGTTAATTTAATCCATTGAAATGTGCTGTGATTAGTGATTTATTTTCGTTGTGTTATTTTATACTTTCTACTTACTATGATTTTTCTTTGCAGTGGATTAGAAGTTACATATTTTAATTTTATTGTTTTGGCATTTACTTTTTAAATGCTAGTCCTATTGATTTAATAAAGTCTAGAGTTAATTGACAGCCTAACCTTCACTAGAACACGAAAGTATCTTAAATTCTCTAACTAGTGTCACCCTGTTCTGTCTTACCTGCTACTGCGATCTGCTATTTTAATTCACCTTGTTTTCACAGTCCCCAAATATAACAAATCACTATTATTACGGTTCTTCCATACAGTCAATGCTTGTTTAGATCTGCTCATGTTTTCAGATTTATTTTGTAAACTTTGCTTCCTTCTTAGATACGCTTTTTTAAAATTCTTTAAATGAAGGTCTGTGAAAAGCAAATTCCCTAAGTATTTGTTAACTAAAACTCCTTTTATATTTTCCCTCATTCTTGATTAATAATGTAACTCTAAGAAATTATTATACTGTCTTCTGATCTCTATGGTTGGTGTTAAGAAATCTGTTGTCATTCTAGGCACTGTTGTTTTGTATGTGATCTCTTTTCCCTCTTTGTTTTGCGGATTTTCTCTTTTTATTTAACGTTTAATAATTTCACTAGGAATTATCTAGGTGTGAGTTTTTTCAATACTTACCCAGTTGAGATTCCTTGAGATTCTTCCATTTGAGGGTTCATGTCTTTAATCAGTGCACAGTTATCACCCATTTTCCTTCAAATATTTTCTCTATTCCTTTCTTTCTGTTATCTCCTTCTGGAACTTACTAGATTTGTAAGATCTTGAATCTTTCAGTATCTTAAACTCTCTTTCATATTTTCCATCTGGTCTCTCTGTTCTGCATTCTAGGTAATATCCTCTAATCTTCAATGCAGTAATTGTCTCCTCAACTGTGTTAGTGTGCTGCATAATCCACCCATTGAGGTTCATTCACTGAGTATATCTTTTATATCTAGAAGGTCTACTTAGTTATTTTCAAACCATTCTTTCTTTCTTTATGGTGTCTCGATCATTTCTTCAGGATTTAATTCCTTCTATTGTTTCCTTTTTTTTTTTTTTTTTTTTGAGACAGGGTCTTGCTCTGTCACCTGGACTGGAGTGCAGTGGTGTCATCATAGCTCACTGAAGCCTCAAATTCCTGGGCTCAAGTGATCCTCCTGCATCGGCCTCCCGAGTAGCTGGGACTGCAGGTGCACTCCACCATGCCCGGATAACTTTTCTATTTTTTGTAGAGACAGAGTCTCATATATTTTAATTATTTTTAGCATACTTTTCCCCTCTCTAATGGTTCTTCTGTTACCTCAAGTTCATGGGCTTGAATCCCGCTGTTTGTTGTGTCTGCTCATTCTCAGTGATAGTGAATTATTCCATTGTATATTTTCTATTGTTTGGTTTTAATCATGAGCTCATCTGTAATGGGGCTTATTTTCTGAGGAAACACCATGAGTCTGTGTTGTTGGAGAGTCACTTCAGGGAGATTTGGGATTTCAGGCATTCCGGGGATATCCACTTTGGGACACATTATGTTCCTTTCTCTGCTAGGAGTGTCCTGAGCCACGTAGACATCTGAATGTTTTCTGAGTGGATTAAAGGCATGTTTTGGACTCAAAACCCAGGGGCCAGCCCAGGGCTTTATTTTCTCCAGGGAGACTCTTTTCCTAAACGCAAGCTGGGACAGCCTCCTTGTCTTCTTCCTGTGCCGATGGACAGATTTCTTCCAATCTCCCTTTCCACTAGCGTTTAACTCTTCAAAAGTCCCTGATTTATACCTCTCAGGATTCCAAGATCTTGTCTCCTGTCCTTAAGTGCGTGTTAAAATCCAAGCCCCTAGCTATACTGGGACCAAAAGTAAACTCCCAGTTCAGGCCACCGACATATTGTCCGATTTTTTTGTCTCCTCCTCATTTCCAATACTCATGGTCTCCACCGTGCAACTTTAAAGGATTACATGTATCCAGAATGTCTGTGTTTGTGGCAGGAATGATTTCTTAGTCCATCCTCTTTCTGGAACTAGAGATCTCCTTCTGCATCTATCCATGTGGCCATCTCCCAAGAAATATAATTTCAGAGCAATCCGTAACTGTTCACACAGCTCCAAAACACATTAGTTAAATTGAAATATCTGGCCAATAATCCAAATGTTTTCATCTACACAGTGCCAAATATCCAGATGTGTGTGTTCAATTCATCTGCTGTTTCAAAATATAATAAACTTGCATTATTAAGCACATCGATATTTCACAAATTGAGGGATCCTAAGGGTATAATCCTGTCCCCTATTTGCTGAGACCCCTTATATTAGAGTACATAACTCTCATCCCGTCACGTAGATTTATGATGCTATAATGCTCTTTCTTGTCATTATTGCGTTATTGTCTTATTTTTTTCCACAGATATAGTGTTGAGGTCAACAAGCATTTATTAAACTTCTGGCTGAGGGTAAAAAGAACAAAAAAATCATTCTGTCCTTTGGGGATATTAAAATCTAGTTTACTTATTCATTCCCTCAGTCAATAATTTTTTACTGAGCACATACCATGCTCCTGGGGAAACAGCGATGTACAAGACACAGCTCCTGTCCTTGTGGAGCAGACCCTTCAGTGGGACACAAAGAATCAATCATACAAGTGATATATATAAAAATTATAATAAATTTTATGTGGATAGGTATGATTGCTGTAGTAGAGTACCTTACACAGCCTCAATTTAGTTTGGGGAAGTCAGGGAAAGCCTGTCTTGGGAACGACCCACGCTAAGACCTAAACGATACAGGCAAAGAGAGAGGAGAAAAAAGTTTCAGAGTCTTCTAGAAACCATGGGCCAAACAAAGGAGCTCTGCAGGCTTGAGAGGCACAAAGACTGTTGCTATGGCTAGAAATGGCTGGCTAGAGAAAGAGGTAGGCGTCAAATCGTGTCTGAACAGGACAAATTTGGATTTGGGATTTTCTTCTGAGTGCAGTAACCCACCACTGGGGTGTCAGAGCAGAGGAACGATGGTGCCGGCTGGGGAAGGGTGCGTGTGGGTGGAGAGAGGAGTTAAGCATTGGTTCAGGAGGGGATGGGAGTGTAGAATAAGGTGGTGGCAGTGGAGACAGAGAGAAATCAATGATTGTGATATGCTTCGGAGCTTGCATCAGTGGAATTTGGGTAGTGAGGCACAGAGAGTCCTCAAAGTTGAGTCTGGTAAAGGCAAGAGGGCACATGGACGTGCCGTTCACTCAGATGGTGAGGCCAATCTCTAGGGAAATTCAGTTCACTTTCGGACACGTTAACTTTGTCTATGAGACTTACAAGTAGAGGTGCCCCACAGACAGTAAGATGTGTGTCTGGGGTCCGGAAGACCTGGGCGAGGGGACACGTGTGAGCGTCAGTGGCATGTAATTGGTATAGAAAACCATGGAAATGGTTAAGAGTGTCTGGAGAGACTGTAGACAGAACATGACAGGAGGGAGCACTGGTCAAAGAGAAGGAAGACCAGGAATCTACATAAAAGAAAAAAAAAAAGACAGAGTTGGAGAACCTAAACTGGGAAGAAACAAGGAGAGCCAGCTGTTATGGAATCCGGGAGAAGAAAGGGTTTAAGGATGAAAGTGTGGTTGATGGTACTGAACACTTGTGAGGGTCAATTCAGATAAAAGCTAAGAAGTGGCCCTTGGGCAAGACAGGTGCCCCTGGTGAGTCTCTGGGAAGCACTTTGGAGGCGAGGAAGAGGTGGGAGCCTAGGGAAGGGGTGAAAGAGCCCCTCTCCCAGGAAGGGGGGGTACAATGGAGACCTAACTCCGCAAACTAGGCAGGGAAGGAAACACAGGCAGTTTGTGATGACAGCTTTGGGGAAGCGAGACACAGACAGAGGTCGAAGTAGGTGGGGAGGATTGGGGTAAGGCGAGAGAGGAGAAGGCACCTGTGCCCAGGAAGCCCAGGAACAGCCTCAGGAGAGCAGGGTGGTCAGAGGACCCGGGGACCAAGAAGAACCAGGGCCAGGACTGAACAATGAAACTGGGTGGGAAGGCGTGAGTACATCTATTTTTTTGATCTGCCCACTTCTGAGAAACACACTTTATGCCTTTAGACGGACCATGCGCCCAGGACCCACCCACGAGGCGGAGGAGCCGCCGCGTGCTGGTGTCGGTCCGTGTGCCAGGGGCACGAGAAGCCCGTCGAGCCGGTCAGAGCCCCCCACCCCCACCCACTGTGGGCAGAGCCGCAGAAATCTCTGGAAGCGAATGCAGTGGGCCTTGGCAGAGCATTAGCTGAGCCGGAGGCGGGAGCCGCGCGGCTGCGGTCCCAGGCCCGGTCCTGGCCTGTTAGGACTGGGCCACAGAGCCCCACCGCCCGCCCCCGCCTCCCCCGCGCGTGGAAAATATGTCTCCCGTGACACGGGAGCAGGCAGCGCAGCAGGAGGTGCGCGGTGGGCGACAGCGAGGCTTCGTCGGTGTTTACAGCCGCTCCCCGCGGCGTCACCGCCGGGCGCACCTCCCCGCCACCACCACTGGCATGAAGTCGGTCCCTGGTGCCAACAGGTTGGGGACGGCTGGTCTGTGGAACCCAAGGCCCCCGGGAGCCGCCTGCACCTCTGTCCCTCCCGTGGCTCGAGGTCGGGAGGCTCCAAATACATTCTTGCCCCTCAAGCCCGAACTGGGTCGCACCGGTGTCCCTTGGCACCAGGAGTGGGGACACACGGCGAGACGGCGCCAGGAGCAGGACCGCCCCGCGGAGGGGTCGGCGTTCTGCGCGCCTGCGGTGGAGCGACCCGCCGGGAAGCAGGTGCGTCCCTACCTGGAAGAACAACTTCTGAGCCTCTAGCTTTCGCCGGCCAGTAAATTGTGGTCGACCCCGTTAATGTCACTGTGAGACGACATCAGACCCTTTTCCCTGAAGCCCAAGCACCCGAGCCAGCGTGCGAACCGAGAGCACAGGAGCTCAGAGGCTGCGGAGGGATGGAGGTGGCGGGCGGTCGAGCCTCCTGCCCAAGCGGTGACAGCCCCGCCCCCGCCCCGTCCCCTTTCGGTTCCGCTGCCTTGTTTGTATTGCAAATGCGCGCGCTGAGGGGCCCTGCTGGCCAAGGCGTCAGGCCGCGTTTGTTGTTCCCATTCACTTTTATGAAGAAGCCACAATAACTCGAGTTCTTATTTAGTGTCTTTGAAAGCTGATTTCTTGCACGGAGGTCTCCCATGGCCAATTCAAGCTTCCTGAATTCACAATACACCCAAGGGGTAGACGCAGGGGCCAGCGGCGGGGCCCTGTAACTGTCTCGCAGTGAAGCGAGCTCCCCTCACAAAGCGACACAGTGCCTTGAAGATTTAATAACTTGGAAAACGTTCATGAGATAGTAGGTGAAAAATTCAGGTTATAAAACTGTGCAGTGCAATCACCTTTCTATAAATAAACATGCACACGTCTGTACACGTGCAGTCTGTGTGTACATACCCTTAAAGGAGCCTAAGGCGTTACACTCCGAGATGTTAACAACAGTTATCTTGAAGGCTATTTGACTCCAAAATCCATACTCCTAGGTGTGGGCTAGAGGGTGGGAGCTTGCAGGTGACTATTTTATTTCCTTTTCTTTGCTTAACTATATTTTCCCATTTTTCTACAAGACACACATATGACTTGGACAATTTTTTAAAGTTATTTTTAAGACAAGCATCGTGTAGATTTTTTTAGAAATAAGTACTGAAAGCCCACAGTGGTAGGCAGGGGCTTTATTGTGGGGAGGGGAGGTGTGTACGTTGTTCGTTGCTCATTGCTTTGTTGCGGTGTTCCAGTGGGACTCGAGGTGTCCAGTGTCTGATGATTGCGGATTATCCACGTAAAGGATGGTTCCCCAGGTTCTCACTCTCACTTAACGAACCGTAAATAATCCCACTAGGTAATAGCTGGCCAGTACCAGGGCACATAATCCCTCTATCATCAGGCTATTACCAGATAACTGTATGTTCCCTCCTCGCTGCCTGAGGTTTGGCGGAAACCACTTGATCACAGTGCTCCGACAGACCACCTTTCAGCCCGAGTAGGTGGGACCCCCAGTTAAACCAAGATGCCATCTTGTACTCCGAACAGTTATTAGCAGTTCTTAAATGGCCTTGCGTGCTCCCATTCAACCTGTTAGCTCTATCCTGAGACCCTCAGAACTGAAAAAATGAAAACCACCTTAAATGGGTTTTTCTTCTCAGCTGAGCTCACTGTAATAGAAATATTAAATACATGCACACACGATCACTGTGCATACACAAAATCATGTGCCCACACCTAGAAGTATGGATTTTGGAGTCAAATAGCCTTCAGCTGATGGGCTTGAGCTGCAGGATCTTACTTATCACAACAACCCCATGAGGGCAGTAACGTTACCTTCAGTGGTAACAGATGGAGAAACTGAGGATCAAGGAAGTTAGGAACTCGTTCAACGTCATGAAGAGAGAAAGTGAAAGTTGGAAATGGAGTGCACACACACCCGACTCCAGGGCCTGTTTCGTTTTGTTTTGTTTTCAATCTCCTGCCGGGTTATTTCCACCACTCCCATAAGGATGTGACTCTATGGGGATGTGTGCATCTTCAGGACCTGTGTCACCAGGTTGAGATGACTATGGTTTCGTTCCCCAGCAAACTCCTCCAAAGAGCCTAGATTGTCTTTCCCCTTCTCTGGTACCTTCCTTCCCTTCCAGTTTCTGTCTGTGTGACACACACACACACACACACACACAGCCTTCATGAAATACCTGCTTGCATTTGGTGGGGTGAGGGCTGCATCAGAGCCATCCTGGGAAGTGGCGCAGGTGGGTGCCCACCCTACTTGGAGTCATGGAGGATCAAGGTCTCCTCCAGAGAGTCTGAGTCAAGGCCACTCCCTGTTGGTTAGGGTGGCTGGGCGAGATCTCAGCAATCTTTCCTAAACCTCTTTGTAAACAACCGTGGAGGGGCCCAGGCAGAGGCAGAGGGAGTGGCCATTTGAAAGGGGCCGCCAAGGACCTCAAAGGACTTGGCTTCCTGCCCTCAGTGTACCCCACGGAGTGGCTGGGGAGCTCTCAGGAGGCTTCCTGGGAGGATTAATTTTGACAAAACATAGCGCATGACCCACACATAGTTCGTGACCCACTGCCTCTTGGTAGAAGCCAGGGGATCTGTGAACGGACAGGGAGGGCCCTCAAGGACAGGGGAAGCCTCGGGGGCAGAGAAGCTGTACAGGAGTCCTTGGGACACAGGTTTCCTCATCTGAACACCAGGGGTGATCACAGGTAAGTGTGGGGGTGCAGCCCGCACCGGGCCTGCCTTAGAGGGTGCCTTCCAAGAATCTCCAGTGAGAGCAAATCTAACTGGACTGTTTAAATTCAGTTTTTAAAACTTAGAATCAATCTCAGTGCCCACTGCCCCTCCTGCCACAGACCGTGTGCCCCTACTGGGCAGAAGCGAGGTGCTGGCAATTGCCCGAGGAGGGGCGCTCAGGGAGTGGGAGGTGGGTGGGCCGCCGCGCTGGTGAAGCAGCCAAAGGCACCACCCGCAGACGACGGTGTGCTCTTCCCCACCCAACCGCCCTGGTCATTCCGGGAGCTAATTACTCCTGCTCACTGCCCAGCCGCAGGGCAGCCCGAGGGCTGGTTAAAGACAGCCAAGGACGAAGCCGGCCCTTGTCCCTCAGCATTGCCAGGGCCGAGCTCGCAAGTTAACTTTCTGTTGGGTTTTCGTCGCCTTTCAGATACACTCTCTGCGCGATGAAAATCCTTGCCTAGACAAGCACTTCCCCGCTTCCTCCTTCTTATCTTCCAAGATGCCCCCAGCCCCAGATGTTTTCCCAGCTGTTCTCTCTGCACAGAACACTACACTGGTGAGAACTTCAGCAAAAAATAAGTTACTAGATTAAATTAATAATCAATAAACTAAAAGTCTATATACTGTGTGATTTTCCACTCATAACATTCTGGAAAAGGTAAAACTATAGGGACAGTGGGCAGGTCAGTGGTGGGCAGGGCTGGGGGTGGGTGACGGAAGGGCTGACCTCAGAGGGACAGGGTGGCAGACGCTGGAGGGTGATGGCCCTCTTCCGTGGGTGACTGTGCCGGTGACTCCATGATGCTGTGCGTCTGTCAAAACCCACAGAACTGCACACCACAAAGAACGAATTCTGCTGTATTTTAGCACATGAAAATTCTTTTAATGTAAGAAGAGTGTAATAAAACTTTTTCTGTTGTTAATTTCTCTTTATTACTAGAAATTAAGAAGATGTCGTTTTCTGACAAAGAAAACCTTTCAAATTCTAGCAGAAACAGGGGAGGGAAAACATTTGCTTGTTTCACTACTTTGTCATACGTGTCCTGCATCTATTGGTTTTGAAATGATTAAGCAGGTGTGGATTTTTTTCGCCCCCCTGGGAAGGCTAAACCGGTGTCGACAAAGGTGGAGCGTAGCAAAGGCTGGAACTATTTTCCAGTGAGATCAGTGAAGTCTTAATCTCCATGACGCCAACACACTTGGCTGCAAAATGGCAAGTTCAGTCAATTACCCAGCTGTTTTGTCTCTGTGCGTCCCCCAATCTCTGTGACTGTTCAGAGACAGGTTTCAGATTGTTTGGCTGGTGCCCGGGAGGCGCCATCACCGCTGGCTGCTTTCCCCAGTGACGCATTCTCTTTCCACAACCAGCACGGGGGCAGCTACAGCCTGAAGTTCTTCCTCGGCTCATTTCAACAGCAGCTGCTTACAAAAGACAAATCAGCGACTTTATGATGAGTTAAAATAAGCATTTTTCTTTTCCTCCCCCTGGGGCCCGCATGGAAACCCCTCCGAGAGGCTGATGCACCAAGGCAGCCTTCAGCATCACAAAGGTCATTCATTATCCCAGCCACCTAAAAACTTACATTTCCAAAATGATCACACCAGACTGATAGACAGTTTTGCATTCATCTGTAATGTTAAGTACTTCATCAACAAGTTAAATACTCTTCAAGTTCACAAGTCTGATGGCAACATCTGAATAGTTTTCTGTCGCTTAAGTGGGGGTTGTCTGCTTAGGGCTGACAGATGTACCTAAGAAAGCAAGTCCGTTTACCTACATGCTTTTTTTTCTTGTTGGGCATATGATAATGCGATAAAATTAGATCTTAAGATGCTTGCAAGTTTATGCCTTTAAAATTATATGCCAACTTTTGTTGCAGAAGCAAAAGGGGAGAATGCTGTCTTAGAGACGAGTTCTGCTGCGTCTGTCATCTGTCATCTGTCCTCGGTGTGCTTGGCTTACCTGGGGGAGGGCACATCCCGGAGGTAAACTCTTAGGCGCAATTCGTAGAATCACAGACTCTCCAGTTAGCAGGGGCCTTAGGGAAGGCATCTATTAGTGTTTTTTGAGTTCAAGGCTAAGAGAACACTCAAGTTAGCTCAAGAACTTGGAATATATTGCAAGAAAGCACATGAAGGGGGTGTGAAGCTGAAAAGCGGTAAGTAACCAAGACACTTTGGAGACCAGGGCTTGGCTTCTCTCTCTCGGGCCACCTGCTTCTCTGCCAAGCTATCTCTGTGCTCTCTCTTTACTCCCGTCTCTCAGAATTAACTCTTTGTTGTAGACGCTTCATAACTCCAACTTGCTCCTGGCCCACCATGACTCCTCTGGCCTCTGCTTAGCATCAACACAGTGGTGAGCTTGTCGGTTAACATTGTGCTTCTTACTTTAGAAGCTCAGAGAGAAAATTTGACTGGTTCGGCTCATGTTTGATGCCAAGACTCTGTGATGTGTCAGTCTGCGAATGGACAGTCCTGTGACCAAGTGTCAACCCAAACTGCTCAGACTGAGGTTAGAAGCAGAGGCTCTGGGTGTGCAGTTCCCATGAGACAGGGAGGGTGGTGAGGCCATGGGATTGCCCTGCCGTGGTCTGATGCTTAAGTCTCCGCTACAGATGCCGCCGACAGCGCCGGGCGGGCGGCGTGAATGAGTGCTGCTGGTCTGGCCAAGAACGCGCATTGTATGAGTGGGAAAGACTTTGGGGAACTGGAAAACATAGCCTGCTATAAAGGGGACAAGCAAACTCGCTCTGAGTGATTGGTAGATTGGCAGAAAAGAGGGTAGATCTTCCAATTTTTTCAAAGGAAGCCAGAAATCTATTTTCTATAAAATCTCCCAAACTTTTTGAACATTGTGGGACAACCCACACACTCCATGCCTCCTCCACCCTTCAGCCACCCTTCCCCCATCCTGAACACAGCAGGGAGGGTGACATCGCCAGCTTTAAGGCGAAGCCCATTCCGTTTTCCAACAGCTCTGATCTTTTAAAATTCCTCCATATACTTGAATCTAAGTCTGTCTCCTGGCAGTCTGTCCCTTCTGACAAGGGAGGAAAAAAGCAAAAGCTTCAACCTGATAGCCAAATGCGTACTTGAAGACAACTCCCGCAGAGCACCTACTTCTCATTCCATTTCTTCTCAAGTCTCTGGTGTGATCAATTCCCTTCGCCAGCCCGATTGCCCTGCTCTGAGCACACCCTGGCTGGTTAATGTCTCATTCCAGTGGTGGTGGTTAGGACCTATCTCAGTCCATTCAGGCAGCTATTACAAAATACTTAGACTGGGTGATTTATAAACAACAGAAATTTATTTCTTATGGTTCTGGGGGTTGGGAAGTCCAAGATCAAGGCACCAGCCAATTTGATGTCTGGTGAGGGCTCCTTCTGCTTTATAGATGGTTCCTAACATGGCAGAAGGAACAAGCCAGCTCCCTTCAACCTCTTACAAGAACATTAATCCCACCAATGAGGGTGGAGCCCGCTTGACTTAATCAATCCCCCAAAGGCGCCACCTCTTGATACCACCACAATGGGCATTCGGTTTCAATACGAATTTTGGAGGGACACATCAGGACCACGGCAGGATCTGAGGTCGGGCTGCCAGCACAGAGTTATTACAGGACTTCCTCACTTGAGACATTGTACTTCTATTAATGTAATTAAAAATGTTATCTTAGATGGCACGTTCATACCATTGAGTCATACTGCATTTAAAGTAAACTAAAGTGCTTAAGGTGCTTTGTTCATTTGTTTCTTTGCTTTTCACACCAACACTTACTAAACCTGAGTTTTATAACCCGGCCCTTATAAAGTTGGGTTCTTTGGACCTGAGTAAATACATGGTCCCTATTAAATCTCATGTGTTAGATTTCACTCAGCCCATCAGCATCTTCCTGATGTCCTCTGTTCTTGTTGCTGTTGACCGATACACAAACTTGTCTGTATACAATCATTACTCATTTATTATTTATACTCCATGTTCCCCAAAGCATATCAGTCTATCTGCTTTTCATATTTGCTTCTCTTTCTGCCTTTGGCACATTTTGCCATGATAGTGTCAAAATTTCAGTTTTACTGTCAGATGACTTTTGATATTTCTTCCCTTTTACTTATCTGGCCATAGGATTCTCTCTCTTTTCATTTGGAGGTTTGAAATCTGTATTTCTAAAGTCCAAGGCATATATGGATGAGGCTGTGCTCCGTACTCCCCTTACCAGGTGTTGCAGAGTCCAAGACAACAAGGTCGCTTTCTCCTCAGGTTCTCGTAATTTTTGCATCTCAAGTCAACATTCTCTGTCGAACAGAATTTGGTTCCCAGCAATAGTTTCCATCATTGCTCCTTCTGGCTTCTGAGAATTAAAGCAGTCAGTATGGTCTGTTTCCAGCTATGCTGGAACAGATGATATCAGATTAAGCCCCCACCGAGAACAACTATAAAAGCCAGATAAAACACAAAGGCCAACTGTTGGAAGGCTTTGGACGGCAACCAAGGCAGCCAGAGCCCCAAAGGGACCAAGATCCCAAAGACATAGGAAATGCATTGAAATTTCCCTGATATTTGGTGCACATTTTCCCCTTGAGGCATTGCTGACTTCTAAGTCGTGCATGTACAGGCCTAGTGTAGGACTGTGCTCCTTGAGACAGAGCTGAATGAGCACAGTATTTATTAGGGAGTGCTTTTAGGATCCCCCTCTATGGAATGGAGAGGAAGACAACAGGATTTGTTGCAAGCTCAGCCTTTGCCAACCCCCCAAGAAGTTCCAGAGCTAGAGCAACCCTTCAGAGTGGTCCCAAGTTGCTGTCCAGCAGCAGGTCTGTGTGCCCCCAAGGCGAGAAACCACTGGGTACAGGCTGCCCTGGAAGGAGATGAACCCAGCGAGAAGCAGTTTCCCCCAGCAGAGGCAAAACCCAAAGAAGGCAGCTGACAGCCCAGCAGCTGGGAGAATGCGTTCTTCATTCCTGAAGGGGAATCTAGGCGATGCGTCAAATATCCATTGCACCTAGAGACTGAGAAACTGTATTAGTCGAGTTCTCCAGGGAAATAGGAGATATGTATATATGTGTATCTCCTATTTGAATCAGTAGACCAAGTAAACAAGATGGCCCTCACCGATGTGGGCAGACATCATCCAGTCTGTTGATTGGATCTATATCTATTAATATATCTATATCTATATACACACACATACACACATATATGGACAGAGAGATGGATTTATTATGAGAATTGGCTCATGAGATTACGTAGGTTAAGAAGTCTCACAATTTGCTGTTTGCTAGCTGGAGACCCAGAAAAGCTGGCGGTGTAATTCAGTCTGAACCTGAAGGCCTGAGAACGGGAGGTATTGGGGTGGGGGGACAATGGTGAAGTCCTGGTCCAGGTGCAAAGGCCTGAGAGCCGGGAGCACTGATGCCTGAGGGCAGCAGGATGTCCCAGCACCGAGAGAGTGAATCCACCCTTCCTCCACCTTTTGTCCCAGTCCAGTCCTGGACAGATGGGTGCCTCCTGCACACGGTGTTGAGGGCAGATCTTCTTCACTCGGTCTACTGATTCACATGCTAATCTCCTCTGGAAACACCCTCACAGACATACTCAGAAATTGTGTTTCACCAGCCCTCTAGGAATCCCTTGGCACAAACGTGAAAATTGACCATCCCAAAAACTAAGCAGAAATCAGCCACATTAAAAAACTGGCCATTAATTTCAGTAATCTTAGGGTCCTAGACTGATGAAAATTGGAGTTTGGGTGTGCCAAGAAGGAAAGGCTCTGATAAACACCCAAGCTTCCATTTGAGACCTGGAAAAACCACCCCCAGGAGTAAGAACAAAACCTAAAATAAGTAACCAGCTTTTGATCAGATCAAGGTGGTCAGCAAACACTCTGCCAGCCTGACAGAAGAAAATCAAACCCTCTCCAGAGGAAGGCAGCATCGTCTGAAAGCTCTATGATTTTTCATGCACAATGTCCAACACTCAATTTAAAAATGACCAGACACACCAGGGGGCAGCAACAAATGGGGGGAAAAGAAGGAGTAGAAAAAGATAAAAACAGAAAATAGAAACAGACTAAGGTGATCAAGACATTAGAGTTAAAGGACATGGAATTTTAAATAATTACGATCAACAGTTCAAGAAAATAAGAGAAAAGATGGAGAATTTCACCAGAGGACCAGAGCCTACAAGAAAGAATCAAATGGAACACCTTGACCTGGAAAAATACAGGTCAGTGGATTGGTTTAAACCAGGGTGCTACACGGCAGAAGGCAGGTACAGGAACTTGGAGAGAGATACACAAGAAACACTCAGCACAGATGGGGGTGGGGAAAGAGGCTTAACGGACATCGGGGAAACAGTAAAAATGTCTGAAATCTGTGAAATTGGAGTCCTAGATGGACAGAGAAAATAGAGAAGATGTGATATTTCAAGAAATAGATGCTGAGAATTTTTTCAAAACTGACAAATTTAAGAGGCTTGGGTCACTCCACATCCGAGGATGCCTGCAGAGCTGTGCGTGGAGTTCTTCGCCACCTGACAACAGCAGTCTTTGCACTCCCAGGACGCCCCCCGGGGAAGCATTTAGATCTACACGAGGTATCTCACTCCTCACCTCACCCCTGTGAAGTACATCGTCACCGGATGAGGAAACTGAGGCTGGCAGTTAATTCCTAGTCTGAGGCCCCCAGACACTGTAGCTGGGCCTGAGCCCAGATCTGCTGGACTTCAGAATTTCTGCTACTAACCTCCTTGCTATGCTCCTCCCTGGGGCAACGTGCATGCTGTACTCACTCTGATGCCGTGCTCAGATGAGCCCCGCCGAGAAAATGGGAATCCTCACGGGGCTGGGAGGTTGGGGAGACAGCGCCAGCGAGTGCTCCCAGGCAGGAGCACTCACCAGCCAGCTGGGGCAGGCATGAGGTTGGCGGAGTGACAGCTGCCGAAAGAGGGAGCAGCAAATGGGAGGAGGTTCCAGAGGAGAGAGAGGCACATTCGGCTCCTTCCGTGTTGTTTGTTTGTCCTGACAGCTGGTCCTGTGCTTAAGAAGAGACAGCTCCTTTCTGCCTTCCCCTCCCCCCTGCATCACCTCCCACCTCTTCAACACTCAGAGCTCTGCTATGGTCTGGTTCAGCTGCACCAGGGGGTAAATAGGACTTTATCGGTTGACCTGGGGGCCCAGCCAACGGTGACAGGTTCCCTTTGCCCTTTGGGGATCTTCAGAGTTGGCCTCTTCAGGCCACAGGGCACTGTCTTCCCTGGTCTCTAATCAGATACTGGGGAGGGGGCTCTGGTTGTGCCTGCGGGTCCTGGGGCACGGTTGGCTTTGCTCCGCCAGCCCTCCTGGGCCTTTCTCCATGTCTGCCCCTGGAGCTTGGCTCCTTCTGCACACTCACCACAGCCAAGCCTCCTGTTCTGGTTCGTCTCGCTCCAGAAACATTTACGAGGCCCAGTCAGGGGCCAGGCCCTGCGCCACACACTGAGGAGTCAGCTTGCCTTAGAGCTGCATGGGAAGAGGGCAGAGGCTCAGAGAGGAGTGCTGTGCCAGGTGGGCATCGGGCCAGGGCACCCAGGCAGGGGACCTGGGGAAGAAAGGGAGCCGACACTATTCGAGGGAAGCCCAGAGTTTCAGTGCTCAGGAACCTATGCATCAGTATTCCTACGGATCAGAGCCCCATTTCTCCGCCACTTCGTGTTTCTCCCCACATAGCAAGAAGCAATGCCGCCAGGCAGGTCAGAACCTAAGGTGAGGAGAGAGCAGCAGGGCTGGGCCAATTTGATTCTTGTTTCCCTACCAGGAATTTGAGTTTTGGATCCCACACTTACCAGCTTGGGCCAGCCTTTTCTAAATCTCAGATGCCTCATCTGTAAAATGAAGGCAATGATACAGTCAGTTTTGCTACAATGTGACACATGCATTCCTAAGTGGGGTTAGGGTATCACATCCCAAAACTTGGTCAGTGACACATAAAATAAGATAGGCACCTAATAAAAATGGTAGCACTGTGTCTTAGTCAATTCAAGCTGCTATAACAAAATACCATAGACTGGGTGGCTTAAACAACAGACACTTATTTCTCACAGTTCTGGAAGCTGAGAAGTCCAAGATTAAGGTGCCAGCTGACTTGATTCCTGGTTTACAGGTGGCTACCTCCTCGCTGTGCCCTCACATGGCAGAGAGCAGAGGCAGGAGGCAAGCTCTCTTGTGTCTCTTCTCCTATCTCCTATCATCCCCCAAACCCCATTTCTGAATACCATCAAATCTGGGATTAGGGTTTCAACATGTGAATTTAGGGGGTAACACAAACTTTCAGTCCATAGCACGCTCTTCTATGTATGTTAAATGGTTAAATACATAACTGCTACAAATAAGTATGGGGCTTCACCTTGACTAAGATCTTAAGTTTGCTTGGGCACGGCGGCATGGTGTGCCTTGAAGCTTGTGAGTTTTGTGATGTGGTAGAAAGAGGATTATCTGAAATTGGATGGAAATAGGTAACACCAGATGTGGATGGGTGTGACTCCCAGTACATGCTGACTGAGGTAGCTCTTAGGTGTTTAAGGGAGGGTGTCTCTGCGCATCTTGTATATTCCTATGCAGCTCAGTTCAGCTGGGTACAGTCTTTTGCATTCACCTAGTTTTGTGTGTGTGTGGACAAATTTATACATAATCAAATGCAACATTTGCATTATTCCCAAATTGACCCCTAATATATCAGTTATGTTGAACAAATTCTCAATTTTAAAATGTGTATTACAGCAGAACTGGCTGTACTAACTGCCTTATGGGATGTCTTGAGAAATAGATAAGATAATTCATGTTAAGTGCTGAACTTGTGGCCTGATATGGGGTGAATTTACATCAAATTATTATCTTTCAAACAAATCAAAGAATGAATGAATGCATGCAAGAATACCTACTTGTGGAGTATGGAATGGTGGTGTAGGAAGTGTGTGTGTGGGGGGGTGATTTATGTTGCTAAAGAGAAACTTCTTAGAGGAATAAATGATTTCAGAGCCCAGCAGCAGGCTACGCTATATCCTATGACCTATGAACAACCCACACACCCTCCCTTGCCCCCAGTAGCATGAAAATGATCACAGGATATGCCTGCCCACCACTGCACAGGATTCACTGTCTAGTACTTGCTTGTTATATTTCACAGGTCAGAAATTTGGGCAGGGCTCAGTTGGGTGATTCTTCTGTTTATTATGATGTAAGCAGAGATCACTTGCTGGTATTCAGACAGCAGATGGGCTTGTCTGGAGGATCCAAGATAACTTCATTCACAGGTATGTTGCCCTAGTGGGATGACCAGAAGGACATGCCCAGCTGAGACTGCCTACATATCACCTCTCCAGGATAGTGCTGGTTCCAAGAGCCAGGAAGTAGATGCTGCAAGACTTCTTCTTACCTAACCTTGGTAGTTCCAGAATACTAGCTCTGCTGCATTCTATCATTAAAGCAAGTTATTAAGCCCATCCCAGATTCATGGGCAGAAGAGTTAGTCTGTCAGTGGGAATAGGAAAGACTCTGGGGCCATCTTTAATCTACCACACTGCTCTTGACAACTCAGCTCTAGCATCCCTTCCAGAAAACCGGAGTGGAGCTTTCTGCTCCAGATGACCCTCCTGGGCTCTCCTACTATATATTGTGGATATTTCAGCTATGATATGTAGGATCCTGTGTTGTACACATTGGTTTTTCTAATATTGCCCATGGGCTGCAAGTTCCAGCAGGGTAGGGAAGAGGCTTTGTTCAGTTTTGGATTTGTATCATCTTTGTATAGTCTTTGGCAAATGAAAAGCCCTTAATAAATCTTGAGTAAATGGATGAGTCAATAAACTAATGAACAGATAAAAAAGGACCACCTCTACCTCTTCCGTTGAAGGCTTGATGCCTCAAAAGCAGGAACCAGTGCTCTTCCTCTTGTCTCCCCAGGACAGAGTACACTGCCTGACACTTAGTCAACATCTGTTGAAAACCCAAACATATACCACATACTCAGACACCACTATCCGGCCGTGGCTGAGAGGCCTGGTGCTGTGGCCCCAACAGAGTGAGGAGGATATTTTCAGCTGTAGCCTGAAGCTGGGTCAGGTTGAGCTGAAATCCAGACTGAGCATTGGGACTTCTGGTTGTAGTGGGCAGGGCCAGGAATTAGAGCAGTTCCCCACTGTGAGCCCCAAGAGAAGGGACAAATGAAAACTGGACTGAGGGGTGGGGACAAAGAGGAACTAGAAGCTAGCGCTCCTGTTGCTGCAGCTTCCCTGTGGGGAGAGCTTTCCTGCACGCACGTCAGGTAGGGGGTCATTGCTGAATTCATCCAACTTCTCCAGGACCTGCCTGCTGGTACATGCCAAGCACCAAAGAGAAACAGCTTTGTTTCAAGTGAGAGCTTTGGGAAGAGGGGAACTTGCCACAGAAAATGAGCATTGACTTATGTGGGGCGCTGTTAGTCACCATCAGCAGTGAACCAGGTGTTGACTATGTGACTATTTTAAGTCTAATTTAATTTAGCCCTTGGATTAGGTGTGTGCTATTTATAAGGTGTGATACTGACTGTGGCTTCGGTGTTGGAGCAGGTGGGAGCCGATTTAGCCTGTGGAGGCTGCAGTCTGCATAGCTCCCAGGTCAGGCTCTGTAGCAGGCGGCCGGAGCCCTCCCTCAGACAATGAGACGGGCCAAGTGGGCGGAAGCCAGCAGCCCAGGGACGACAGCTCTGCGGGAGCTCTTTGAATCAAGTCTCAGTCCCTGTCTGCGCCAAGGCCTCTGTGTGGTTTGAACGCGCTGGACAAGGAATGCGTTGGAGACCAGGGGCTTTGTGCTGCCTGGCCCACCCCCTGGGCAATGACGAGATGAAATGGTCTGTCCCAGCTGGGTCACCCCCTTCCTCACACAGGCCTGTGGCGTCTTCCGCTGGACACAAAGAAACTGCATCCGCCCGCCGCCCTGAATTGGAGCAGTGGCCAAGCCGAGCTCTGTGACAGGCCCCGGGATTCCTGGGCTTCCCAGGCAGGCTCAGGTTGGCTGTGGGGACTTTCTCCAAGAACAAATAGAAGGTGTACACCCTGACCTGAAAGGCAGCCACGGTGACCAGTGTCCGGCATAGCAAAGTCACAAGCCTGGCTTAAGGAGGGTTGAGGCCTGCAGAATCCCACCCACTGCTCTGCAGGTACCCCGGGCCAGCAGGCCAGCAGAGCCTCAGCAGAGGACAGTTTCTGCAAGTAGAAGCAAATGACAAGTCGGGTGGAGCATGCGAACCAGACAGCTCCGCCGGGGGCATCGGTGTGGCCGAGGGCCGGGCTCCAGAGGGGCTTGGCTGAGATCGAAGCCAGGTGGAGACAGGGGTCATCTCTGAGCACTCCTTAGTGCAGTAGCAAATCCAGGGGTTGAGAGAGCGCATCCGCACCCCCGCTCTGCACTCGAGACTTCAGACACGATCTGACGGCACAGGCAGCTCCACACATCACATTCCGGCTGTAAAGGCAGCCAGCACAATGTGCTGAGCTGGGCCTGCCGCCTGGGGCAGCACAGCAGGTCCCGAGCCTCCCCGACCCAGCACCCTCCCTCCCAGCCTGGGTACAGGGGCAGTGACACATTGCAAATTAGACCTGTCCCTTTTCTGTTTGTGAGATGTCAGACTGCTCAGAGGGGACCCAGGCTGGTGCTCTGTCTGGGCCACGGTGACAAGGCTCTCCAGACTCCCAGGCCCAGGTGGCCCTGTACTGATGAGCTGGGTCTGAACGATGGACGGACAACTTTCGAGCTGTCCTAAGGCAGGGGTGACAGGAAAAAGGAAGCTTTTGGTCAGAGCGATTCTAACGGAAGCTGTGCCCTTGCCCAGGAAGAAGGAAGCCATGCCACCAGGCCTTATTTTGCCTTGTCATCTTTAATTCATTGCCTGGTGAAGACAAGAGCAGAGACATAGGCTCCAAAGGGCTTTTTGTTTGTCATCGCCGCGTGGGAAATGCACCCATCTTTCCGAGCACACATGTGGGAGCCCACCTCACTGTGCGGCCGGTCCCAGCTGGCTCCTCGGTGGTCTGTTCTTGCGCCCTGAGGGCCAGGGCCACTCCTTAGCTGTTTGGAAATGTCGGCCTGGTCTCCTCAGCTCCCCTCCCATCCCCGTGCCTCCAGAAGTGTGGGCCTCAGGGGAAGGATGGGCTGTCCAGAGCCTGTCAACTGTCTCAGAAAGGTGCCCTATCTGGCGACCGGCCCGAGGCCCACGCTGCTATTGACCAGGTTCCGATGGCCGCTTCCACAGGGAGGTGGGGACGGCTGGGACACAGGCACATCCAAACCTGCTATTCCCTCTCCTGGGAGGCGGGAGGCAGGGAGCAGTCACCCTCCCAGCCAGCATTTACCTCCAGGGGGAAATGTCACTTCCATTTGCTCCAATCCTTTTTCCTTTGATCGTGTGTGGCAGTGTTTTCTGTCACATGGTGCGTGCACCTGACTCCTGGGGAGATTCACGGAGCCCAGCGGCTTCTCCTTCCCCTCGGTGGGAATGGCTGGCCCTGGGGCTCCCTGTGTTGTTCCTATAAAACCGCTGGGACATTTATGAGACAGTGACCCTAGGGAGTTGCAGGTCCTACTCCCCTTGCTCCTGTCTCTCTTCCCCGAAGAAAGCCTCCTCTCTTTCTTTTGTTCTTTCATGTTTGAGTCCATACTGCGGCGGTCCTGAGACAGATCAGTG
This sequence comes from Lepilemur ruficaudatus, assembly GCA_963574885.1. Taxonomy (NCBI): domain Eukaryota; kingdom Metazoa; phylum Chordata; class Mammalia; order Primates; family Lepilemuridae; genus Lepilemur; species Lepilemur ruficaudatus. Next base: position 52,338 of record CAUYRT010013447.1, read on the forward strand.
GAAATTGATTAATTCGGAGAGAATGGGTGTCTGCGAGAGAGACAGACAGAGAGACGCAGACAGAGCTCACATCCACCCTGCAGTCCCATCCTGCTACATTAGACTATACTTCGCTCCCGGGGTGGGAACCCTGCGGCCTTAAGGCCACATGTGGGCTTCTAGGTCCTTAAGTGCAGCCTTTTAACTGAATCCAAATTTTATAGAACAAGTGTGCCCCTGCAAGGGTAGAATAATAGATCAAAGCTAACATTATATCAATAGGATTAATACTTTAATGATAATGAATAGGACATAGACCATTAAAAAAGGGGCTGGGTGTGGTGACTCACACCTGTAATCCTAGCACTCTGGGAGGCCAAGGTAGGAGGATCACTTGAGCTCAGGAGTTCCAGACCAACCTGAGCAAGAGTGAGACCCCCCTCTCTACAGAAAAAAAAAAAAAAATTAAGAAAATTAGCCAGTCACGGTGGTATATGCCTGTAGTCCCAGCTACTCAAGAGGCTGAGGCAAGAGGATCGCTTGAGCCCAGGAGTTGGAGGTTACAATGAGCTATGATGAGGCCACTGCTCTCTAGCCCTGGCGACAGAGCGAGACTCAAAAGCGAAACGCCCTCAAGCCAAGAATTGCCAATGCACACAGAGCTCACTGTGTGCCAGGCCCTGTTCCAAGCACTCTCGTAGGTGAACTTGTATGATGTACGTCACCCACCACGGTCCGCTTTCCCCACTTGACACTGAGGAACCCGGAGGACGGTCTGAGAGAAGATGGCAGAGGGAGACGTCCCAGTTTCTAAGAAACCATAGCTGTTCAGGATCTTCTGGGGCAATTCAGCACAGCAGGGTCGTGACATCTGGGCTGTCTGGGTGACTTGCCGTGTGCTTAACTAAAGGCCTCGTGTTTTCCAGGATCCGGCAGTGACTGAGCCCTTGGCACATCAATGTGAAGAGCTGCCATGTTGTGCGACCAGAGGAAGATAAGGAAAGAGAGTAAATGACGATCAGGTGACACTTACTAAAGGCCTCGCTCCGAAGCGGGGTGCCCCAGAAAAGGAGTCCTGTGGTCAGTGAAGACTAGGAAACGCTTAGTCAAATAGACTGGAAGTTTCTTTGTTCACAGGACTCCTCGGAGCTTTTAATGTGCTGCCATGCTCCATGACTCTTCCTAGAACGAAACGAGAATGACGCGTTTCTTCACCTCGTTGGATCTCTTTGTGAGGAGACACTCGAGTTCCGTGGACTGTGCAGTCGTCCTTCCTCATCCACAGCTTTGCCTTCCTCAGTTTCAGTTACACACAGTCAACTGTGATCTGAAAATATTAAATGGAAAATTCCAGAAATAATTCACAAGTTTTAAATTGCGTGCTGTTCTGAGTAGTGTGATGAAATCACAAAAGGTCCCACCCTGTCCTTCCCAGAACATGAGTTCTCCTTTTGTCCCGCATGCCCAAGCTGTTTACCTGCCATCAGTCACTTAAGAGCCTTCTTGGTTATCAACCAAGTGTCCAGGTATCACAGTGCCTGTGCTCAAGTCACCCTTATTTTACCAATTAATGGCCTCAAAGCACAAGAGTAGCGATGCTGGCAATTTGGATACGCCAAAGAGAAGTTGTAAAGTGCCTCCTTGCAGTGAAAAGACGAACGTTCTTGAGTTAATAAAGAAAGAAAATAAACTGTATGCTGAGGTTGCTAAGACCTGCGGTAAGAACGTGTCTTCTACCTGTGAAATTGAAGAAGGAAAAAGCAGTGTGCGCTAGTTTTGCTGTCTCACTTCAGACTGCAAAAGTTTTGACCACAGTGTGTGATGGGTAATTAGTTAAGATGGAAAAGGCATTAAATTTGTGGGTGGAAGATGTGAACAGAGATGTGTTCTGATTAACGGCAATCAGATTCAGGCACTATCCACGGTTTCAGGCATCCTCTGAGGGTCTTGAAATGCATCTCCACAAAATAATACTAATTTTCTTAAATTGAGGGTTCCTCTGAGTCAGGAACTGCATGTTCAGAAACATGAAACTGTGAACACCAGCTCTACTCCACCACCCAGGAGCAGCGTTATTGGGGGGATTACTGGCCATGAATTTCAAGATACTATTTCTCTAGGAGGGTCATTTATGGGGCAGGCAGTAGAAGAGGGTGAGGCCCAAAGGACCCTATTGGAAGCTACGTACCTTCTGGGATGTCAGCAGGAAAACTGGGAGCTGGGGGTGGTCCTCACTGCCAACAGCTTCAAAACACAGCAACTGTAGTTTGAAGCCCTCCTTGGTAACCAGTGATTGACCATTCTACAGAAGCTTCCTTTAAAAATTTTCCACACCCTACCTTTTCTTATTGGATCTCCCAGGTACACAATGCTCCCCTTCTCACTGAAGTAACTGGTCTTCTTTCTCTCTCACCCACCTCCTGGACACACTGCTAGATCAATATCCAAAAATATTATTTTCACCATGTTCACTTCTCTCCAAAACCTTGAATGCCAGTTTGAATGTAGCTTCAAACTGTGCATCATGCTGGATTCCCACTGTCCTGCTGCAGGGGCCCTAATCCAGCCAAAATCGCTCCCCCCCCCCCAAATTGCACATTCATGGAAAACTCTGGGTGTGTTCCCACTCAGTCAGCTTTGTTTATGTCAGTTTCCAGCCTCAAATGTCCTTTTACAGTGATGTCAGCAGGAATGGTGGAGTAAGGACCGCTTCCCTAAAGCAATGCGAGCACTGACAAAAATCATCAGAATCAATTTTTTGAGAACTCAGAAAATGAACCAAAGTCTTGTAGCAATCCAGGAGCATTTATTGAAAAAAAATGACAGAATCTCAGTGAAAACAGTGAGATTTGCGGTGTTTTAACATGACTTATTCTCATCTCCCTCACCCCAGCTCCGTGGCAGCCTTGCACATCAACAGCGTGCAATTGCAGTGAAAAACACCAGGCAACAGTCGCAAGAGGGCAGAACGAGTTAGACTTTCTTCAAAGCCCCACTCTCAGACCTGTCTGGTGATTTCCTGGAAGATCCCACTTGCAAGATTTGTCTTTACGTGACCTAAGAGCTCTCCCAGGGCAAACAGTCTTTCTCCTAGGAATGCTTATCAAAAACAATTAGTAGCAATTGTTTAATGTCACAGCTGCCTGGGGCAGTAGATGACAATTAAGTCGAACATTAGGCTAACCCAAAAAGCTCAAAAGGAAAAGGTGGGAAATGAGATGTTAATAGGGAGCTCTGAAAAGCTCTGACATAGTCTTTGGAATCTAGAAGGCCACGTGCACAGTAGGCCTGTGCACATGCCCAGGATAGACTTGAGAAGTCTCTGTATTCTCACCTCTGGCTGACCCTGAGGCTCTGGACAAGCAGAAAGCAAAGGATAAGGAAGAGTTGACAACTGAATTACTGAGTATTAAAGGCATCCCCCAGCATGCACAGAGAACCCCTTGGCAAAAACTGGGAGTCTTATTGATCTAGGCATTTAAAAATACCTGTCCAATCATTAGATGACCACTAAGCTTACCAAGCACAGACTTCAGGATCCACACAGGACGAAGAATAGAGACTTTATAGAATTTGTTTTTTAAAAAAATAAAAAATCACTGAACAAACAAACAGCAGCAACAACAAACAACAATAACAGCAAACCATAGAGAGGAGGGAGAATCTGATTTCCAGAATTGCCACATTATATCATTTTAAATGTCCAGTTTCAACAAAAAATTATGAGACATGCAGAAAAGTGAGAAAGTATTGCCCATACACAGAAATAAAATCAGTGAATAGAAACTGTTCCTGATGAAGCACAGATGTTGGACTTACTACACAAAAACTTTAAATCAGCTATTTTAAATATGTTCAAAGAACTAAAGAAAACCACGTCTCCCATCCAAGTACTAACCAGACCCGACCCTGCTTAGCTTCCGAGATCAGGCACGTTCAGGGTGGTATGGCTATAGACAAGAAAACCATGTCTAATGAACTAAAGAGAAGTATGTCAATGGTCTCTCACCAAATAAAGTATATGAATAAAGAGATATAAAGTATAAAACAGAATGAAGTAGAAATTCTATAGCTAAAAAGTACAACAAGTGAAATGAAAATTCACTAGCAAGGCTGAACAAAAGATGAGCAAGCAAAAGACAGAATCAGCAAATTTGAAGACAGGTTAATTGAAATTATTCAGTATGATGGACAGAGAGGAAAAAAGAAAGAAGAAAAGTGAACAGAGCCTCAGAGACCTGATGGAACATCATCAGGCACTCAAAATATGCATAATAGTGGTCCCAGAAAGAAAGGAGAGAAGGATGGGCAGAAAAAAAATCTGAATAAATCATGGCCAAAATTTCCCAACTTCGATGAAAACCACTGATCTCCACATCCAACAAGCTCAGTGACTTCCAAGTAAGATAATGAAATCCAAATCTAGGCACATTATAATTAAACTATTTAAATCTAAAGATAAAAAAAGAATCTTGAAAGACGAAAGAGAAGTGAACCATTACTACACCTCTATAAGATTGGCAGCTGATTTTTCATCTTTAATCATGGAAGTCAGAAGGCAGTGGGGTTACCTATTCAAGGGCTGAAAGAAAAGACTGTCAACCAAGACTTTTATATCCAGCAAAAGTATCCTTCAAAAAATGAAGGAGAAATTCAGACATTTCCTGTTAAACAAAACTGTGAGAATTTGTCACTAGCAGACCTGTACTACAGGAAATACTAAAAGGAGTCTTTGGGACTGAAAAAAAGGACACTAGACAGTAACTTGAATCCACATAGAGAAATAAAGAGCACTGGTAAAGACAACTACACAAGTTAATGTAAAGGGTAAATGTATTTTTCATTTGTAACTCTTCTTTTCTCCTATTTATTTAAAACAAACTGTATAAAATAATTATAAATCTGTGTTTATGGGCATATATGTTCAAAATGTGATTTGTATGACAATAACAGGACAAAAAGTGGGAAGGAAATGGAGCTATATAGGAGCAAAGTTTTTGTATACTATTGAAACTAATTTAGTATCAAATATCCTTTAACTCTCTTGTTACTAATATGATTACTACCAAACTTTATCTGGCCCACTCCTAACATTGGCTGATCTCTAGGAAAATGGAGGCCTACAGATCCAACTTGTAGGATACCAAGACTTATGTACATCTATGTGGGCACCCCACAGTTCAGTTCTCTGTGCACTATACAACATACACACCACACTGAGAATGGGACTAAAGGACTGTGACCTTGACAGTCCAAGAAGAAATTCTGCAGCATTACTGGGGCTAGTGCAGGGATATAGATCACCAAGAGTGCTATAGAGTCCAGGGGTTTGCAAACCATAGATTGAGACCATCAGTGGCTTGTGACATCAATTTAGAGGGCATTGATCAGCATTGTTTTAATGAAATCAAATAGAGGAGCAGGAAATGTGGAAAGTATCTGGATGCATTTAGTAAGCAGAAGGATTTTTCATAAAATCTGTGACCATGATGTGTGTGTATATGCATGTACACTGGGATATACTCTAGAAATGTATTTCTTACAGTAGATGCTTCTGAAAAAATTTTTGAGAAGCAATGAATTGGATTGTGCAAAACAGTTTTTAACACTGATAGAAGCAGCAGTAGCTGAAAACGTCAGCCTAACATTGGGTTATTCAGATCTCTAGTTTTCTCTCCCCTGTCTGGTTTTCTAATGCAAGAATAGATACCATACTGGAGTACTTGAATAATTTGAGGGGGTGCAGTAAACCTAATTTGCCAGACTCTCCACATCATATTCAAACCAAGTCAAACCGTCTGGCTTTTCTTTCAAAATTATCTCCAGAATCCACCTACCCCTCACTACTTTCACCACCACCCTTTCTCAAACCAATGTCCTCTCTCCCCCAGACCACTATAATAGCCTTCTAACAGGTATTCTGCTCCTACCTTTGTCCTCCTGAAGCAATCCTGCAAAACCTAGGTAAGATCACATTGCTTATCTACCCAGAACTTTCCAGTTCAGAAAAAATGAACAGAAAAATATCTCACTCAGAATGAAAACCAAAAGCCTCATACTGGCCTACAAGGCCCCACATGATCTGCCCGCCACCCCTCTGTAACCGCCTCTCCCCATCCTCCCATCTCCCCACACTGCCTCCCTGATGCTCTTGGAACAAATGGGCGTGTGCCCATTTCAAGGCCATTACTACTGTCTGGGTTGTCCCTGCCTTGGAATCCAGATGTCTCGCCCCCCACCTACCTCAAGTCTTTGCTCAGACGTCACCCTCTCCTGAGGCCTTCCCTGGCCATACTATTGAAAACTGCAGCCCCACCCCCAGGCACTTCCTGTTTCCCCTCCCTGCTTCATTTGTGTCCAGACCGCTTGTTAACACACCATTTCTCCTGTTTATTTGGCATAATAATCATATGTCTCTCCTGTTAGAACATAAGATAACATGAAGGTGGTGTTTTGTTTTGTTTGTTCGCTGCTGTATCTCCAGCACCTGGAACAGTATCTAGCACAAAATAAGTGCTCAGTACATATTTGTTGAATGAACACATGGTTTGCAGAAAAAGCTGTTGCCAAAAATGCTGCACTTCTTGCTAAATTTAGCCTGTTGTGCTTGGTAATTAATTCTAATACTGGAAACAGATAATACCTTATTTATAGGTTAAACATTATAGAGTCCTTAACAAACTCTTTCAAGGCTAAAGCCAATGTTTTTCTTCTATCAACACCTCCACGTTGGGCACACAGCATAGTTTTATTGATTGATTTGAGCCTAAATCCTGGCCTCTCTCTAGGAAGTCCTAGGACTACAGAAGGCCCCTGGAGTTCCCTTGACCCACTGAAGGTAGAGGGGAGAGATTATGCCTACAGAAGGTGACTTGTTTTGGTTTAGTTTTGTGTGACACACGATCCCTTTGGAAGTGATACCCCAAGTAAACGAGCTCCCTTGGAGGACAGCACACATTTCAGCAATAATGCTATAACTTCACATCTAGAAAAATTTTCAGGGTGAGTAGGATATGGTATTTTAAAAAATCTTATATAGTGGCAAAGTTTCACTTTCAGAAAAAGGGTTTCATGTTTTCAAATGACTCAAAGTCTCTTAACACAAAATCTAGTGAGTAAAATGGTGAGCAGTCTGGGACACTGAATGGGCCGGGCGTGTGCCGGGAGTGTGGGGTTACGGGCTCACTGCTTTGCACATGGTCTTCACTCCCATCTTGGTGTCTACCCACCAAGCAGCTGCTCGGGCACAAGCAGCAGCCAGAGCCTAATCCTTCTCCCCTGCACTTTTAGTATTGAGGGCCCTTGGGAAGATGAGGAACACAGAGGTGGGAATGAGACACTGACTCCTGGTGGGTCGTGAGAGCGCGGAAGGTAGCGAGGTCTCCTGACCAGCCTCGGCAAGAGCTACTGGTGAACAATGAAAGGAAATCCTGTGGGATTTTGAATTAAAAAAATAGGGTCTTGTTTAGATGCCAGTGACTTCCTGGTTTATCTTTGAACACTGTAGCATTCAAAGAAACGAGTCCAGGCCACTTCTGTAAGTGGTTGACCATGTCACTGGAGGCAGACAAGGTGACCCAGGTGCCCTACAGAATCCCACTGCCTTCTGAAGTTTTCATGCTCTGCATTTCCAGGATCCCCATGCTGTTCTCCCAGAGAAGCCTGGACACTCCATGGGAATGCTAGGGAATGACTTTCCAGGCAGCAATCCACACTGTCCCCAAGCTATGGCAAAGCAGAGGATTGCTAAGATTTTTGGTCATCTCTTCCTTCTCAAACTTTCTTTTCTTAAAAGACTAGGTCTCTGGACCAAGGTGGAGTAGGTGGAATAGACATACTTCTCTCTGTTCCTCCTGCTAAGTATAGACAAAAATCCTGGAATATATATATATATTTTGAAATGTATGTATTCAAGATATATATATAGTTGAGATACACATACACACATAGATCTCAAACATAAGAAGACTTTGAAAGTTGTAGAGAATGCAGACCAGCTAGAGACCTCAGGACCCAAGAATGACATGTCAGTAAGTCCTCTGTGTTTCACTTTTGCTTCACACAGCTCAGACTGGAGGCTGGAGAAGCTGACAATCTGAAAACACCAATGAGAACAGTAAAAAAAAAAAAAAAAAACAAAGGTGGGGGCAGAAAACGGGCAAGCTAGCAAGATGGAAAAGTTTCAGACAATAACAACCCTACCCCCAGGCAAACATCTAGACAAAAGTTGCAGTAACACCGCCTCCCCCACCAAGCACAGAATGGAGAGCTACAGCTATACCTTGCCAGGCTGTGACGAGGTACCCTTCCTGCTCCTGCCCACCAGAGTGGTGTCAGAGAAGACTGAGTGGGGGGCTGGGACTTTCAAAATCATCCAAGAGTTATAATCCCCCCTCCCCTGTGCCAGTGGAGACCACATGGGGATCCTGGACTTCTGCCTCCACCCAGAGGTAACAAGATGCCTCCTTCCCCTCCCCACCAGTGTCAGAGGAAGGCAGATGGGGAGCCACAGTTGTCACCACCATCCAGTGGTACAGAGGTGTGCCCTGCCCTGGCCCCTGCAGAGCAGTGGAAGCTTGTTGACAGAGAAGGTTTAAATAGAAGCCAGAGTCTCATACCATAATACCCAGGCTCAGGACAGAAACAAAAATCATTCACCATACCAATAACCAGGAAAATCACCACATGAGAAGAGACATTCAACAGATACCAATACCAAGATTGCACAGATGTTAGAATTATCTGACTAGGAAGTTAAAGCAGCCATCATAAACATGCTTCAACAAGCAATTGCTAACACACTTAAAAAAGAAAATCTCAACCAAAAAATGTCAGATGTAAAGGAGCACTAAATGAAAAAGTAGAATTGAATAAATATGATGACCAGAATTTTCAAAGCTTAGTTGACGAGGTCAGGAACAGAATGGAGAGAAGGAAGGAAAGGGTAAACAAACTTGAAGATCAAGCCATAGAAATTACCCAGTCTGAACAAGAGAGAGAAAATAGACTGAAAAAAATGAGCAGAGCCTCAGGAACCCATGGAACCACAGTAACAGATCTCACACTCATGCTGCTGGAGTCCTGGAAGGAGAGGAGAAGGGATGAGAAAGCACTGGAAGAAACATGGCTGGAAATTTCTAAGCTTTAGCAAAATACATAAACTTACAGATTCAAGAATGTGAACAAACCCCAAAGTGGAAACAGCTCAAAGAAATTCACTAAACACATCACAGTCAAACCTCTAAAACTTAAAGAAAAAATCTTGAAAGCAGAGAGAGAGAAACCGTATTTTACATATAGAGGGAAAACAATTCAAATGTCAGCAGATTTCACATCAGAAATCATGGATGCCCGAAGGAAGTGGCACGACATTTTCTGAGTGCTCAAAGAAAACAACTGTCAACCCCGTTATTTTTGCTGGTGGAAGGTCTTGTTTTGATGTTGATGGCCACTGACTGAGCAGGACAGTGGTTACTGAAGGTTGGGGTGGCTGTGGCAACTTCTTAAGACAACAATAGATTTTGCCACAGTGATTGACTCTTCCTTTCACAAAATATTTCTCTGTAGCATGCAATGCTGTTTGGTAGCATTTTAACCACAGTAGAACTGCTTTCAAAATTTCAATCAATCCTCTCAAACACTGCTGCTGCCTTATCACCTAAGTTTATGTATTTAATACTATTCTAAATCCCTTGCTGCTATTTCAACAGTGTTCATAGTATCTTCACCAGGAATGGAGTCCATCTCAAAAAACCACTTCCTTCACTCACCCGTAAGAATCAACTCCTTATCCATTCAATGTTTACCATGAGATTGCAGCAATTTGGTAAAATCTCCAGGCTCCACATCTAATTTCAGTTCTCTCTCTATTTCCACCACACCTGCAGTTACTTCCTCCACTGAAGTCTTGAATCCCTCAAAGTCATCCACCAGGGTGGGATTCAACTTCCTCCAAACTCCTGTGAACACTGATATGCTGACCTCCTCCAATGAATCATGAATGTTCTTAATGGCATCTAGAATGGTGACTCCTCTCCATGTGGCTTTGAATTTACTTTGCCCAGTTCCATCAGAGGACTCACTACCTACAGCAGTCATAACCTTACAAAATGTATTTCTTAAATAATAATACTTGAAAGTCAAAATTACTCCTTGATCCATGGCCTGCATAAGGGGTGCTGTGTTAGCAGGAGTGAAAACAACATTAATGCCCTTGTACACCTCTATCAGAGATCTTGGGTTACTATGTGCCTTGTCAATGAGCAGTAATATCTTGAAGGGAATCTTTTTTTCTGAGCAATAGGTCTCAACAGTGGGCTTAAAATATTCAGTGCACCATGCTGTAAACAGATGTGCTGTCATCCAGGCTTTGTTGCTCCATTTACAGAGCACAGGCAGAGTACATTTACCGTAATTCACAAGGGCCCCAGGATTTTCAAATGGTAAATGAGCCCTGACTTCAACTTCAAGTCACCGGCTTCATTAGCCCCTAGCAAGAGAGTCAGCTGGTCCTTTGCAGCTTTGAAGCTAGGCATTGACTTCTCTCCAGCTATGAAAGTCTAAGATGGCATCTTCTTCCAACAAAAGGCTGTTTTGTCTGCATTGAAAATCTGTTGTTAGTGTAGCCGCCTTTATCACTTGCCTTAGCCACGTCTTCTGGATAGCCTGCTGCAGCTTCTACATCAGCACTTGTTGCTGCACCTGGCACTTTATGTTACGGAGATGGCTTCTTTCCTTAAACCTCCTGAACCAGCCTCTGCTGGCTTCAAACTCTTCTGCAGCTTCCTCACCTCTCTCAGCCTTCACAGAATTGAAGAGCATCAGGGCCTTGCTCTGGATCAGGCTCTGGCTTAAGGGAATATTGTGGCTGGTTTGATCTTCTGTCCAGATCACTAAAACCTTTTTCATACCAGCAATAAGTCTGTTTCGCCTTCTTATCACTCACAGGTTCACTGACATAGCACTTTTAATTTCCTTCGAGAACTTTCCCTTTGCATTCACAATCTGGCTAAGGGTTTGGTGCGCGAGGCTCAGCTTTGGCCCATCTCAGCTTTCCATGCGCCTTCCTCACTAAGCTCAACCGTTTCTAGCTTTTGATTTAAAGTGAGAGACGGGCAACTCTTCCTTTCACTGGAGCACTTAGAGGCCATTATTGGATTATTAACTGGCCTAATTTCAACATCGTTATGTCTCAGGGAACAGGGAGGCCCGTGGAGAAGGAGAGAGACAGGGGAGTGGCCGGTCAGCGAGCAGTCAGAACACACACATTTACCGAGTTCCCTGTCTTATATGCGTGCGGATCATGGTGCCCCAAGACAATTACAAAAATAACATCACTGGTCACAGGTCACCATAACAGATATAGTAATAAGGAAAAATTCTGAAATATGGGCAGAATTACCAAAATTACCACTTGGTGACACACAGACCCAAAGAAAGCACATGCTGTTGGAAAAATGATATGGATAAGTCTTGCTCCACGCAGGGCTGCCGCAAACCTTCAATTTGTAAAATAAAATGCAATATCTACAAAGTATGATAAAGTGAGGAGAAAAGGAAGCTATTTCCCTGCAAAGACCTGTACAGGTTGTATCCGTGGCAGCTTTATCTGCAGCAGCCAAACACTGGAGACAATCTTGAGTATCAATCCACCAGAACAGGTCCTCCCACAGCGGTCTGGGGCAAAGCTCTCCAGTGTTTTTCATTTCTATGGCCCAGCATTCTGCATTGAGTGGGAAGGATTTGGGAACGACCTTCTCGCCGATGCTGGCGGCTCTGTGGTCCACTGGGCTCACTGCCCTCGGGAGAGGGGTGCGCAGAGGCCGTGGTGGGAAGGGGAGAAATGGGGCTTGCCTTTCATTCCCCTGTAGCTGGCTTTCTCCTGAAGTGGGCAAAATGAAACATAATCCGCCACCATGAGGAGCACTGCCCTGCCAAGAACCAGCCCACCCAATCTACAAGAGGAAAGGGTGCTCTTCATATTAACATGAGGAGTCCTTCTTTTGCAAAATAACCACGCTGCCCTTACCATGTGAAGGGCTCCTGCACGCCCCCCTGCTCTGGGTTCCTTTCCAGAGCTTCCCCGCACTGCGTAACAACAGACAACGTCTGTCCAGCTGGCCTCTCTCTGTCGCCCAGGTTTCTCCTGTGACCACACTGAGCATCGGGTGGGGATGGATGTGGGACTGGGGCGGTGGTGTGCAAAGACGAGTTTCAGGTCCCTCTGCCACAGATAGTATCTTAGAACTTGGGTCAAACCCTGGCACACCCTAGATCATCCGTGTGGCCTTGGGCAAGCTCCTTACCTATTCTGAGCCTCAGTTTGTCCCTGAATAAAATGGATTCAATAATGTTGGCCTTGGAATGCTGTAGAGAGGGTTATAAATAATGTGTGTGTAACTCCTTCCCCAGAGTCTGGAGCTCGTTTAGTGAGAGATACTGTCATTACTATTATTACTCTTTCGTTGATGTATGTACCACACAAATGCATATATTTACATTACAAATCAACCTATTAAATGAATACATAGCAGCAATCATCCTTTTTTATTAATTAACTGGCTGTGCCAGAGAGGTAATAAAAGGAATGAAATCAGCATTTTTCTCTCCATGTGCCTCTCTCCAAGGCCACAAGCGCTCCTGTCTCAGGCCCTGTGGAGCAAGGCCAGGCGGAGGGGCACTGTGTCAGTTCTCTGCCCTCGCGCCTTCTCAGAGAGGAGCCTGCTCGGGGCGTTTGCTCGTGAGTTGTGTGATTGTCACTCCAACCTTGCAGAACTTGACGCGGAACAAAGGGTCCTGGGTTTTCATCAGGCGCCGCCAGTGGGTCTTTTCCACCTGACATATTAATTCCTGCCTCTTCCTGTAAAGACAATTCATGCTCCTTGGCAGCGCCGTGCAGCACACAATGCCAGTGCCAGGAATCTCCTGCGAAACTTCAGCGGGGCTGCATTGCAACATGCCGCTAGATTAATCCAGCACCTAAAATGCATTTTTAAAAAGCCAAAGGTCTTTCCCATGAATAACCTGGTGAGTATTTGAGCTTCATTATAATTCTCCTCTAATGGAGTTTGGGGAAATGAAATGAGAGTTATTAGCCAGATTTATTAGACTGTCCCCTGAGAAAATAGGGATGAAGAGGGGCTGACTTAGCAGATGAGACGCATCGATGCATACCCAGCCAAGGAGAAAGAGCTGGCCCGCAGTCCGCTAAGACATGCACTATCCTCACCCAACAACCACCTTTCCTGCACTTTCAGAACACAAGGAAGCACTGCCCCGCATCCCAGCAGCCTCCGAGGCACGTCTGAGCCTTAGGTGCAAATCCCACCCTGAGAGACCATCACGTTGGTGGCCTCGGTGGCGTGTGTGTGGAGACTCTCGTCGGCATTTGGAGGGAGGGAACACCGCCGCGCTCACGTGCAGACATTCCTTCCAGAGAGGGCCTCTCGTGTTGGAGGATGGCTGGCCAAGGCCACCGAAGGAGAGAACACACAGCCTCCGAAGGAGGTGCGGAGCCTGCTGCCCGGGGAGGAGCAGGCCTGGGGGCGGGAATCTGTGTGCCAGCGAAGTCCTGCAGACGCTAGGTGCCCGGGGACGGCAGGGGAGGCTCCAGGGCTGGGCAGGGGAACTGCCGGCACCGCACGGGGCTGTTTTCTGCTTACACAGCTGCCTCTATGCTGCTCTTAGATGACAGGGCACTCAGGGCAGAGATTTGGGCCATGAGCAACCGCGACATTGATATTCTTGTTAAGGAACTGAGTTTGTCAGCCAGGGCTCCCGTACAAAGCAGCACGGACCAGGTGCTTACACAACAGAACTTTGTTTTCGTCTGGAGGCTGAAGTCCAAGATCGAGGTGGCAGCAGGTTTGGTTTCTCCTGAGGCCTCTCTCCATGGCTTGTAGACGGCCACCTTCTCGCTGTGTCCTCACGGGCCTTCCTCTGTGCGCACACCCCCGTGTCTCTGCTCCTCATGAAATGACACAGTCCTACTGGATTACGGCCCGCCCCGATGACCTCATTTTAACTCTATTACCTTTTTAAATATCCTGTCTCCCAGTATTGTCACATGTTGAGCTACTGAGGGTTAGGATTTCAACATGTGAATTTTGGGGGTACACAATTCAGGCATAACAGGAACTTAGAGAATGTACATGATTATGATGCTAACACAGAGCCACAGTGGTTACTGTTTACTGGGTATTCACTGGGCTTCACCTACAACTAATCTTCAAAATCGACATATGAGGCAAGTAGCATCATTGTGCCCACTTTGGAGATGAGGAAACTGAGGTACACTGTGAGTAAGCATCTTACCTGGTCAGTGGCAGGATTGTACCCAGACCACGTGCTGCCCACGCCTGCACTCTGATCACTGTATCTATCATTCTGCCTCTTCTCCTGTGTTTGTGACAGAAAATGTTTACACTATAGAAAATAAGGAAGAAAATAAAAGCCACCTACAACCCCACCCACCCAGGCTTTATACACAGATTTGGATTGGGTCATATATTCAGTTTTCCTGTCCTCTTTCCTCCTTAACACTGGCTAGTCTCTTAGAAACAGCTTTGCTGGTGGCAGGGCCAAGGGAGAGCCACAAAGGCTCAAAAACTGTGCCTACAACAAAAACAAAAGTAAACAAATAGGACTTAATTAAACTAAAAAGCTTCTGCACAGCAAAAGAAATAATCAAAAGGGTAAACAGACAACCTACAGAATAGGAGAAAATATTCACAAACTATGTGAATATTGTGATAGTTGTGAAATATTCACAAACTATCTGACAAAGGACCAATACCCAGAATCTAAATGGAACCCAAACAACTCAGCAAGAAAAAAAACAACTCCATTAAAAAGTGGACAAATTACATAAACCGACATTTTTCAAAGGAAGATACAAATGGCCAACAAACCTAAGGAAAAATGCTCAACATCACTAATCATCAGAGGAATGCAAATTAAAACCACGTGAGATACCATCTTACTCCAATTATAATAGAATGGCCATTATTAAAAAATCAACAAACAACAGATGCCGGTGAGGACGTGATGAAAAGGTAACGCTTATGCGCTGTGGGTGGGACCGCAAATTAGCACAACCTCTGTGGAGATCAGCATGGAGATTTCTCAAAGAACTAAAGCAGATCTACCATTTGATCCTGGGATTCCACCTCTGTGGATCTACCCAGAGGAAAACAAATCATTATATCAAAAGGATAGCTGCAAGTGTATGTTTATCACGGCACAGTCCACAGTCACAGAGCCTGTCCAACTGTGAGTGGACAGAGAACGTGTGGTGCACACACACACACACACACACACACACCATGGGGTGCTCGTCAGCCACAAGAAAGAATGAAAGAAATCGTGTCTTTTGCAGGAATATGGATGAAACTGGAAGCCATTATCCTAAGCGAAGTATCTCAGGAACAGTAAAGGCCACATGTTTTCACGTATAAGCGGGAGCCAAGCTATGGCTACTCAAGGACACAGAGTGGTACAGTGAACACTGGGGACTCCAAGGGGGTGCGGTGGGCAGGGATGAGGGGTGAAAACTTACCTACTGGGTACCACGTACACTGTCCGGGTGATGGGTACATGAAAAGCCCAGACTTCGCCACTATACAATACATACATGGAACAGAATTCAACTTGTACTCCCTAAATCTACTGAAATTTTTAGAAGAACTGTGCCTACGAAACATTCAAAAGCAGGTAATAATGTTAAGTATACAATGTTGGATGCTGGGTGTAAAAAGTAGGCTCCTTAATGATATGAGCAGTATGAGCCCAACTTAAAGCAGAACAAAACAATTATCACCCAAAACCTAACGCTAGATCTCCGGCCAGCGGGACTACAGGCGATACTCGTTTTCCTCCTATATCATCTGTATTTATTTCCTATATTTTTCAAATGTGCTATAATGAGCATGTAGACACAATGACCTCTGAGAGCAGAAGTGAAAACAATAAATGTCATCAGAGAAAAATTAAATTGCGCCTGCTCACAGCACTGCAGGGCCGATTCACTCGCTGATTCGGTCTCGATGCTGGAAGATTTCCCTGTGTGCCCTCGGAAAGCAAACAAAGGCAGCAGACAGTCTGTGAGGAAATCTATTGGAAACAACATCCTGAGTGACAAAAGCGACAAAAGAGCCACCTCCCTAAAAGCAGCCCAAAGTGGTCATTCAAATAGTAAAAATGACGCAGGGATTTGGAAGCAAAGTCCCAGCTTTCAGATGGAGCTTCCTGAGCCAGCGAAAACAGCAAGCGTGGAAGAGGAAGCCTGGGCTGCCCGGCGTCCCCAGGGGCCTGCAGCTGCCACCTGTGCCAAAGCCCCTGAGAGCTCACCGGGCTCCACCCCTCTCATCGCAGGTGGGGGGCCAGCTCCATGCCCCAGGAGTCCCGGCAGAACCAGACCCTCCTAGCATCCTGGGGCCAGTGCCAAGCTCTGCTTGCGGGGAGCAAGGTTGCACTTGGATGGGGACCCAGTGCAGGCCTGGTCTGGGCTGGGCATGTGTCCCCCCTCGGGCCATCTGCTTCCTGCCAGGCTGTGCAGCCTGGAGCCAGCGAGGCGGACACAATGGGCAGGACCCACGTCACTTTTCTTAGGGGATGAAAATTACTCTTTGTGGACTGACAGATCAGAATAGGATATCTATAACCATTTCAAGAAAAACTCTGTCTGCAGACCCCCTCCCTCCCCAAGCACTTCCGAAATGGCGCACAACACGCCCTGCTTTTTAAATATCCAAGCCCAGAATAAACGTGCACACAGCATTTCCCGTAGCAGCCGGGTCCACGCAGCTGCCAGCCGAGCCGCACATGTTAGAGCTGGGCGGCCTCCGAGACCAACAAGCTCAGGCTGAGAGTAGACTGGCCAGCGTGCTCCTGCCCTGTGCTGGCACCTGCCGGTGCCGCCCGGGTCCCAGCCACTCCCTGGGCCACACCAGGGCTGCCCGGGTCTCCCTGGTGCCCTTGATGTAGCACCACCCTGCCCAGCCCACTTGGGCCACTCAGGCTTTTGAATGAGGTGCTCAGTCTGGAAAGGTGGAAGGCCTGAGTTACACAACTCGGTCTTGGCAGAGCTGAGGCTGGAACCTGGCCTGGACTCCCCTCCTCCGGCCCTTTCTCTGGACCACGACTAAGGTTTGGGACCTGGTGATTCTGTGTCACAGAGTTGTCCTGGGATGGTGCGGGTGGCTGCTCAGGGTAGAAGCTGCTCAGTGTGTTTTCTTTAAGATCCTTCTGGGTAGGTTTAGAGAGGCATTTCTCTCTAAGAGTTCTGGATTTTTAGCTACTTGGACTACAGCTATGGCTTGTTTTTGTTTTCATTTAAAAAGTTTTTGGCCTCTGGTAAAGATGACTTCTACCAGACCTCAGGATGTGAAGCAGATACCACAGAGCTGATCTGGTTGAAAGGGGGCAGAGGCCCAAAGCCCCCTCCTCCACCCAGCCTCCCCTTCCCCACGCGTCTTGGGCCTCAGGGCTCTGAGCAATGGTTTGCCAAGCGCTGGACCAGTGAGTGGCATGTGGACTTGCTCGGGCCTGAGAACCCGATTCACCGTTACCTGGATAAGGAGACTTATTATCCAAGTTCCCGCTCAATCCCCCACCCACTCTGCAGCATAGAGTCGCAAACAAGGGTGACAGGAAGCCTGGCAGGTGTACCGGACTTAACTGCACCTAGAGGCCACCGGCCGCACACGAAGCCCAACCCAACACAGATCATCCTTTCATCCTCCAAGAAAAATCATGCCGTGCCAGCCTCAGCACTAAGCACACCAGATCACATGCAGAAAAGTTATTCATGGTCTTCGTCCTTACAGAAGTTTGTGTTCTATGTGAGAAAATCTGACATATAAATACAAAGAAAATTATAAACACTGCAGGTTTAATTTTTTTCAGACATTTGAGACCAAGAGTCACCCTTTCCAACGGGGTAGCCGTCAAAGGCTTCACAGAGGAAGTGGCGTTTGAAGAACAGTATGATTTTGACAAGTGGCGCTGACCCGGAATGAGGACGCGGCAGGTGCAAAGGCCCGGAGGCGGCGGGCACACAGGCTGCACTTGTGCATGACGTGGCACCCCTGGGCTCAGCCACGGCAGCCCTGCTGGGAAGGGCGGGTTTGCACAGGAAACCGCAAGGCCGACTGCAGTGGGAGGGTTCGAGTGGGCAGCGGCCAGGGGTGAGGCTGGGACCAGGCACGGAGGGCCAGGAGGACCAGGCTGAGGCTCTGCCCCCCACTCCACACAGCGGGCAGGTGCTGAGCACTTTCGGCAGGCGAGTGATGACAGGGCGAAGCTGCAGGAAATTGGGCCTGGCCATGCCGTGAGGGTGCCACGGAAGCAGAGGGACGGGACGCCACCCCAACAGGGACAGGTGACGGCCAGCTGTCAGGGGACGCAGCAGGGCTGGAGGAGAGGGGCAGATGCAAGAGATCGCAAAACAACACAGGGAAATCAGCAAGGGCCTGACTTGGGAAGTCAAGGGGCGGACAGTGCCTGGGGAAGCAGGGTGCCTTTTGCACTCTTGGGGAGACTGCAGGGGCTCCCGAGGCTGGGCTGGGCAAACGGGGTGCTGGATTCAAGGCCTGGAAGGTCTGAGGCACTGGAGAGACGGTCAGTGCAAAGTGCCAGCTTGACGCCCCGAGCAGGGCCTCCCTGCGTCCCCACACCCTCGGGCAGCAGACTCCTCTTCCCGTCCACGGTGAAACGTCTGACGTGGAAGGAGGGTTATGGAGTCCGGTGACGCCCCCGCTGCTTCCCGTCTGTCTGATTTCTCCATTCTGACTTCTCCAGTGAGGGGAAGCTGGAAACGGGGCTTCCAGGCGGCAGACACACCTCGGTTAGAGGAGCAAGGGAGGGGAATTTTCCAGCTCAGCTGTGCCTGTCAGGGCAAACAGCAACGAAAATAACCCCAGCTGCTTGCCACTCGGAATATTATTATCTGAACAGTTGGTGGATGTGAACTGTTTTTAAAACAGGCTATCACAACAAACGCAGGGAGAACATCTGTGGGGCCGCGGGCCGCTGAGGAAGGAAGTTTATGCCCCGGCAGCCTCTGCGCCAGGTGTCCTTGCAGGCCAGGGACGACCGGAGATCACCAGGGTGGCCGGGGTGGCCTGTGGGGGTTGGGGGGGCGGAAACTGAGGGAAGCCAAGTTTCTGGTGGGCAACTCGACTCTGAGCAAGATGCAGAAATACAAGTTCTAGAAGCCACGAGGCTTGGGTAGCACAGGACCCCGAGCCGGCCGGGGAGGACGGGGTGGCCGCTGGCTCCTCCGCGATCACTTTGGGGCCCTGGTAAACCTGGAGTGGAAACATCAGCGCTATTTATAGCCCCGGGTTGAGATGGTGCTGCTCAGCCGTGTTTATACAGTGAGCTGCGGGCCGCCCTCCCTTCCCGGCCCTGCAGCCGGGCGGGGAGGTCTTTGTGTGCCTACCCCTCCTCTTTGTTTAGCTTCTTTTCCTTTTCTAACAAATTTAAGGAGTGAGGGCAAGGACGACCAATGTTTCTTGTTTAAGAGCTTGAATGAGGCCGAGGTTGCAGCACCTGAATGTCCTGGGGGCGGCAGGACGGGGCGCTGTGGGGCGAGTCCCCGGAGCCCAGGCCCCTCCGTCCTTCTTCCCGTTGACCCGGGCCAGGGAGCAGCTTTCAAAACAGAATTCCGACCGTGGGGTTTGTGTGTGGGCTTCGTGTGCGGTGAGTTTTTAAACCAGAGAAAGGAGTTCCACAGGCAGAATTGCTGCCACCCCTCCGCTGACCCCCAGAGTCCCTTCAACGTGCCCCGTGAATGCCGCCCTGACTGGCGCCTTGGGGTCCCCCGTTGTGTAGGGCATTTGTGTAAAAGCGCATTGCACCCTAAGATTTAAGAACGGGGACAGGGTTGACTTTGGGGTCACAAATCCAATTGAAGGAGGGAGTGGGAATATTTGAGAGGCCCCTGGGTTGCAGATCTAAGGCCACATTCTCCAATCAGTTTTATTAGGAATAAATATATTTGGACCTTAAAAACAAAAGCCACGAATGGCCCACAGGCAGCGTGCCAGCTGCAGGCCAGAGCGGGCATCCGCAGCAGGCCTGGACCCGACCCCCTGCCCTGTCTGTGTGGGGATCGGGGAGGCCCAGCCAGCCTCACCAAGCCACTCCCTTTCTCTCCACCTCTCAGCTCTGGAGGCCCCACGGCCCCAGCAAGGTGGGAGCTCTCCCCTCAAAGGAGAGGAGGGGGATGCTTTGCAGGAGCAGCAGGCTCCAAGGTGTGGGGGCCACAGAGCCAGAGAGGGTTTCCTCTCTGAGAGGCCTTCCCGGGGCCTCCCGCACCCGGTGCCAGGAAAACGGCAAGTTGGCCATCACAGACTCTCCAGCGGAGGCCTGGAAGACCAGAGGGAGAGGGGCAGGGACGGTGCCGCCTGTAGGAAATGTTGCCAAAATGGAGGGATGGGTGCTTTCTGGGGGGAGGGGGAGTCAGAGCCGGAGGGGACAACACAGAGCCAGAGGGGCGGCCGGGGACTGCTGTTACTGAAGCGGAGCCCAGAGATGCAGGCGCCCTAGCTGCCACTGCCGAGGGGAGCCTTCGCCCAGGAAAGCCCAGGAGACGCATCAGGAGGAAAACCAGGTGCAGCCCACGGCACCCGGGCTCAAAACCCTGAAGGAGAAAAACCCCAGTCCAGATAATTCCTGCGGCCCAGGCTGCTGAGCAAGGCTCTGCTCTCCTGGTGGAGGACGAGGAAGGAGGCTGGGAGCGTCGGGAAGGGAAGCCACGCAGGTGGGGAGGCACAGCACACGGCCTTCATTCCTGCGTCTTTTGTTGTTGTTGTTTTTGGTGTGGTTTTAAGAGCTTTCTCCCAAATTGATGAAATGACTAAACTAAATGTGGAATAACGCACATAGCAACAGGGATGACTCTCACAGACCCACACCAGCGTAGAGCGTAACTCCACCTGTACGAACCTCAAAAGCAGGAAAAGCAAACACTAATCTACAGGATGATAGTCAGAAGAGTGGTCGCCCTGGGGGCACTGACCGGGAGGTACCTCACGGGGGAGACTTCTGGGTGCTAGAATGTTCCACGTCGTGGTCAGAGTGGTGATGACACGGAGCATGCACGTGAGAAGTCACAGGGCTATGTGGGGAGATCCGAGCACTGTGCTGCGTGTCGACAACTCAATGAGAAAGGTTTCGCAGCAAGATGGTGCATCTTAGGTAAGTGCATTAGCACCCTATGGCTTCTGTACCAAATTGCACAAATTTAGTGGCTTCAAACAACACATATTTATCAATTTACAGTTCCGGAGGACAGAAGTCTACCACCAATGTGTCGGCAGGGCCGGGGGGCCGTGTTCCTTCTGGAGGCTTCAGAGGAGAATCTGTCTGCTTGCCACCTCCTGGACGCTCCTGAGCTCATGGCTCCTTCCTTGAGTCACTCCAGTCTCTTGCTTCTGTCATCACATCTCCTATTACTGGGCCTTTGACCCAGCTGTCTCCCTTTTATAACTTTGGGCACACCCAGATAATCCGGGATAATAATGTCTCCATCTCAAAATCCCTGATTCAATCACATCTGCAAAGTCCCTGTTGCCATGAAAGGTAACATATTCCCAGTCCTGGGGATCAGGACATGGACATCTTCGGGGGGCTATTATTCAGCCTCTCCCCATAAGATTACACGAAGATCAAGTTCCTAGTATAGGCACGGGTGCTCCTTTTCAGATCAAATTAGATCAACAAGTGTGTTAGGATGATTAATGTCAGCTGTTGTCGAAACCCACAAACCCCAAAGTGTGCATTGCTTTGTACAATAATAAAGGTTCTTAACCTGGGTTCAGCATCCCCCAAGGGTCCTTGGCTAGAATTCAGGATCTGTGGACTTAAGTGGGAAAACATTTTGTCTTTATTTTCTCTACACTCAGCATCTTCTTTAGTAACACATGCAGTCACTAAATAACATTGGTACTGGCAGTACTTACGATGCTATCACCGACAGAAATCACGGGTATTTTCACATCCAGTTGTTGCATCTATATCAAAGGATCACTTAAACTTGTCACTGCTTCAAAAGTATGGTGATTATTAAACCTGCTATACCTGATTTAAATAGTGGACCAATGAAGTGGGATGTACATGGCATCATCATGGTTTTATATTAATAGCTATATTACAGTACGTCTTGTAATCTAGTATTGCATTTCATCCAATTGAAAACAGTGTGGAGGGGTCTGCAGTCTTCACCAAACTGACAACGTGGTGCCGAGCATGCCCGTGCACAGAAACTGATCACAGCTCCTGGAGATGCGAGTTTCCTTTTTGCTCCTGTTAAGTTTTGGAGCAGACTGGTGGCCCGCCCACACCAAGGCTGCCCCACCTGGAGCACGTGGCTGCTGAGCTACCCTGCGGGGCTCACTGGTGCTGGCAGCTTGCCGGGTGCCCGCGCCCAGCACAGAAAGCTCCCCAGCCTCTCTGAAGGACGGAGGATTTCTCCTGCAGACCACAGCCTGGGGCAGGGGTTTCTCAACCCTTCAGGCAACTTTGAAGTGACGCCTGTCCGATGTACTGAATGCTTACAATTTTGTGGCGCCTTAGCATTTATTTGGAATGAAAGTTGGGCTTTTTCATGCCAGAAGCAAAACTTGGCCCCCCTCGACACAGTTGCCAATTCTGCACCACTACCCCCCGCCCCAGCTCCTCAGCGTGGCCGATCTGGGCATGGCCTCATGCAGCCGCCCCCTGGTGAGCACTTCCCCATGGGGACACGGGCACCCGACTGGCCTCACTGACTCCCTCAGCCCATGCGGCACGTGCACAGGCACCTCAGCGACCACCTCTCCATCACAGCGTGACCTCCTGGGACTGGCGTCTGCTTGCTTTCAGCCCACCAATGCCCTGGACCCCAGTAAAGGCATTGGCCCTTGGCCCATGGATATCTCTCTCTGTCTCTATCTCTCTCTCCCCCATGTCCCTCCCCCTGAGTGTGCCACGTGTCCTCCAGGACCTGGAAGTAACAAAATATTTCCATCTTGTGTCTCTCCTGATCATCGGACGGGTGTTTTCCATTATAAAGGTCCTAAATCAAAACATCCAACTAGCACTTCAGGCAACAAAGCTACTTTCCTAGACGTCTTCAGGCTCGAGGCTGAAGGGCTGGCACACAGCCCAGTCGCTCGGCCAGCTCTCAGCCTCATCCCTCTTCTGTGCTAACGCTGATTGCCCTCCAGACCAAGCTAGGCCCTCCTCCCTTTTTCTCCCTGACCGTAAAGGAAGCAAGTTCTCCCTTCCTCGCTGCTGCTCTGCCATTGTTACTGGTTCTCTCTGGGTCCGATCGGTAAACTCGGGAGTTGGGACGTCCTGATGCTGTGAGAGCACAGACACCCATCCCGCTGCCCACGGCCGTATCCCGGGGCCAGCTACCTTCTCCCCGGCCCACACGTGGCGTGTTTGCTCGTGCCTTAGACTTTCCTGGCTCACACAGGCCCATCATTGCCTTTGTTCTTGGCTGCCCACAGCTCCTCCAGCCCTCGTGCCCAACACCCTCCCGTTCCCTCTCTCTGCTCATCACACCCAGCCGGCGTCCCTCCACCGTGCTCCCGCCATGCGTTCACCGTCGACCCTGAGATGCTCTTCCGCTAGAGTTGGTGGTTACTGTGGTTTGAATGTGTCCCCCCACAAGCGTACATTGGAAACTTAATCCCCAGTGCAACAGGGTTTGGAGGTGGGGGTGAGAGCTGATTAGGCTGTGAGGGCTCTGCCTTCATGAAGGGACCAATGCCACCACCCTGGGGACTGGCCCGTTACATGATCGGGTAACAGTCTCTCTCTCTCTCTCTCTCTCTCTCTCTCTCTCTCTCTCTCTCTCTCACTTTCTCACCTTTCACCACAGGGTCCCGCACAAGAAGGCCATCGAGATGCTGGCATCTTGATGTTGGACTTCCCAGCCTCCAGAATTGTGAGAAATCATCTTTTTTCTCTACGAGTTACCCAGTTTCTGCAATTCTGTTATAACAGCACAAAATGGGCTAAGACAGAAAATTGATACTAAGAAGAGGAGCTATTCGTATAAAAAAAATACCTAAAAATGGGGAAGTGGCTTTGGAACTGAGTAATGGGTAGAGGCTGGAACTGTTTTGAAATGAATGCTGGAAAAGCCCGCACTGCCGAGAAGGAAGCACTGAGGGTGATTCTGGTGGGGCCTCAGACGAGGTGGGAGGTGTAAAGAAAGTCTGAAACTTGTCATAGACGACTTCAGTGGTCGTGACCAGCATGCAGGAGGACACATGGGCGATAAAGACTATTTTGATGAGACACCAGATGGAAATAAGGTATTGAAAACTGAGGGAAAGTCCATCCTTGTTATAAAGTGGCAAGGAACTTGGCTGCATTGTGCCCATGTCCTAGGGCTTTATAGAAGGCAGAACCTAAGAGCAATGAGCTAGGAAATCTGCGGAAGAACTATCCGCGCGGCAGAGCATTCAGGGTGCTGCATGGCTTCCTTGAACCGCCTATAGCAAAACTCAAGGGCTGAGAAATGATTTAAAGATAGCAGTTATAACTGGAAGCAGAATGGAAATATCTGGAAAACTCTCAGCCTGCCCAAGTAAGGAATAAAAGAGTGTGTTTGGGAGGGAACGCTGAGGGCGTGGCCAAGCCACTGTTTGTTGAAGAGAGTGACGTGGCTAGAAGGAAGCCAGTGCTCGTCAGCAAAAGGATGGGCGAGCAAACCCAACGGCATTTCACAGATCTCCGAGACAACCTAGGACCTTGAGGGCAGGTTTCCAGAGTGGTGCCCCCGGGGCCTCAGCGTCCCTGCTCTGCACCTCCTCAAGCGTCCGCTCCCTGCATTCCAGAGCAATGCTCCTCGGCCAGCCCAGCGCTGGTGTGAGCTGACCTGAGTGTGTCTCAGGCCACCACTCTGGAGCATAAACCCTGGCACATCCACGTGGTGCTATCTGCAGGTACATGGAGCGCAAGAGCTGTGGGGCCATGGCAGCCTCTATTTAAACTTCAAAGGATGCCACCGCGAACCTGGGGACCCAGGAGAAGAGCTGCCCTGGGGAGGAGACTCTGCAGAGACCCCCCTACTAGGGCAATCCCCAGCAGACTATGGGTTTGGAGCCACCACAGAGACCACAGAACCGTAGGGCTACCAGTGCGCCACTCCAGCCTGGCAGAGCTGCAGGCACAAGACCCAACCCATGAGAGCTACTGTATGGGCTCAGCCCAGCCATCCACAGCGGGCACCTGCCCAAGGCCTGGGGGCCCGATCCCTGCCCCAGTGTGTCCAGGCAGCAGGACATGGAGTCAGAGAAGATCATTCTCCAGCCTTGAGATTTGATGTTCACCCTGTTGGGTTTTAGCCTTACCTGGGACCAGTTACCCCTTTCTTCTTGCTGATTTCTCCCTTTGGGGATGTAAACGCCTATCCTAGCCTGTCCCACCACTGTGTTTTGGAAGTAGTAACTTGTCTGATTTCACAGGCTCATAGCTGGAGGGAATTTGCCTCCGGACAAATCATGCTTTGAGTCTCACCCATATCTTGTTAGATAAGACTCTGAATTTTGGACTTTTGAGTTGATTCTAGAAGGAGTTAAGACTCTGGGGCTATTGGGATGGAAGGAATGTATTTTATGTGTGAGAAGGACCTAAACTTTGGGGGGTCTGGGGCACAAGGCTATGGTTTGAATGTGTCTCCCATGGTTCATGTGTTGGAAACTTACCCCCCGAGAAAATCTTGCTGAGAGGTGGGGCCTGAGGAGAGGGGATGAGGTCATGAGGGCTCCACTCTCCTAAGGGGGTGAACACCATTACGGCAGAAGTGGGTTCGCCACATCGCGGGATAGTTCTGTTATAAAAAGATGAGGGCAGTCCCCTCCATGTCTCATCCTCTGTCCCGCTCTCATCTCGCACCACAGTACGACACAACTCTTGCTATGCCAGATGCCAGCACCTTGACATTGGACTTCCCAGGCTCCAGAGCTGTAAGAAGTAAGTTTCTTTTCCTTATAACATATAACAAAACATACTAGGACGGTGGTCCTGCCACATCTGGCTGCCCACCCGTTTGAAGGGAGGGAGTGGAGATTCCATCCAGGCCCTGCACTGGGCACGGCCCTTCTGTCCTGGTTCTTGTCCCTGGAGTCTCTTCCAGGTCATCCTTCTCTGTAAAGGCCTGTGGTCCTTCAGTGGAACCTGAAAAGGCGGCGCTTTTCCCACTCACAACTGTTGGCTCCAGGATCCCAAAGGTTTGAGCCATTCTGCTCTGTTCTAACTACCATCTTCTCCCTGTCTGCACCCGTGAGATCCCCGCTGCATGTGGAGCTCCAGGGTGAGTGTCTAGAAGCTGATGGGCCAGCCCAGTCCTCCACGACCCTGGGCTGCCACAGTCCTGACGGGAGCTGGACGGCACCCGGGGTGAGCCTGCGCCTTCTGCACAAAGCCCACAAAGCACCCACTTCTCTGCCGCCTCCCCGAGGAAGCATCCTCTGCTCCCACTCCTGGCGCCGCTGTGCCGTGGTGCTGCCGGATGACATCCGGTTTATCAGGGACCTGCTGCTCACCAACTTTATTGTCTCTAAAGCCAACAGAACCGCCCCCCCCACCCCCGCACCAGCTGGAGGTGAACGTGCTCTGGCCGCAGGGCTGCCAGCGCGCCCCGCAGAGCCCATTCTCACCTGACCCCAGTGGCCAACCTTGGCACGCTGCAACGACGAGTTTGTTAGCACACTCGGAAATTCCCAGGTTTCAAGCCAATCCTGTCTCCTTCCTTTCCTCGCGTGAGGCTCTGTGTGACGTCCCCACCTGCACGTTTTGCAAGACTTCGTTGTGCTTTTCTGCACTTCTTAATTGTGCGGAGTAAAGCCAGAGGCGGGACACACGCACCCCACAGGCCTGCAGCCCTCCTCTCCCTCCTCCCGGGCTGGCGGGTGCGCACCGCCGTGCGGGACAGACTGAGGGACCGAGGAGAGGTGGGGGCTCCAGAAGTACAAAGGGGAAAGCATCAGTCTCCTAGCCCTGCCCTACCACAGTGCCACGCTCCGGATGGCTCAAAACAACGGAAATTGTCTCACCGTCAAGGAGGCCACAAGTCTGAAATCAAGATGTGGGCAGGGCTGAGTCCTTTTGGAGCTTTTTGGGAGAATCTGTTTTGGAATGATGCTCTCCTGGCTTCTGGTGGCTGTCACAATCCTTGGTGGCTTGGTAGCAGCAGCCACCCTGATTACTGCCTCTGCCGCCACACGGCACAGACACTCCCTGTGTGTCTGCGTCCACACTTCCCTCTCCTTCTAAGGACCCCGGTGTGTGGGATTTCCCTCCCTCTCTGCTCCCGGGTTCAGCCTGGGTGATGCTCCAGCGCCCTCCTGCCGCTGCCTCGGCACCTCCCCCAACCCTTATGCACTAAGGGGTGTCTCCCCATGTCCCCCGTTTCTCACCTGCTCCCAGATTGCCACAGCCTCCTCCCGACCGCTCCCCCAGCCCTTCTCCAGAAGGTTTCCAGGATGTGCCATTAAAAATACATATCTGATTATTTCATTCTAACCAACCAACTCTAATATATCTTGAGACTATAACACATTAACTGCCACACTAGAAAAATTTTTTTCCCCTGGTACCATGGTGTTTTATTACGAAAATAGAATAAAAACTTTGAAAACAAAACAATGCTTGCAAATGTAATAAAAAAGTTATTTTTCTTTCTTTTGAGACAGAGTCTCACTCTGTTGTCCAGGCTAGAGTGAGTGCCATGGCGTCTGCCTAGCTCACAGCAATCTCAAACTCCTGGGCTCAAGCGATCCTTCTGCCTCAGCCTGCCGAGTAGCTGGGACTACAGGCATGCGCCACCATGCCCGGCTAACTTTTTCTATATATTTTTAGTTGTCCAATTAATTTCTTTCTATGTTTAGTAGAGACGGGGGTCTCACTCTTGCTCAGGCTAGTTTGGAACTCCTGACCTTGAGGGATCCGCCCGCCTCGGCCTCCCAGAGTTCTAGGATTACAGGCGTGAGCCACCGCGCCCAGCAAAAAGTTATTTTTTATTATTTCCTGTGCATGCGTTACATGAGACTTGAAAAACAGTTCACAAGGGTCAAAGGTGAAGAGACGTGTGAGTTACATATGGCTCACAAGGCCCCGGGCTTGAAACTAGCGTGAGTTAAATCCAACTCACATGGCAGGGAGCGTATTAGAAACTGTTTTCCAGGCTTCCCTCTGCCAGCAGGCTTTTCCCAACGTGGTTCCAGCCTACCCTTCAAAGCCTTAAGTCCTAGACCCCGCCACAGGCCACCCCACACGCATGCGCACGTGTTCCTTCCAGAGTGCCAATACGTGTACTTGGGATGTGACAGTGACACCTGGTAACGTTTCTTAAACGCGCCGCGTACGTACGTGTTCTGCGCTGCCGCGTGGGAACAGCTCCTCCCGCGGCTTCGAGGCTGGCAGCGCCTCCTCCGCGGCCCCTGCGTCGGGAGCCCAGGCCCGTCGTCCTCTGGGCCCAGTGCGCGCGCCCCGGCAGTGTCCGGGCGCTGGTGTCCCCGGGACGCCCTGGCCCCGAGCACGAGCTGGGACCTGCCCGGGCAACGCGCCCGAGCCCGGCAGCACGCAGACGCCGGCGGGGCGGGGCCGCCTCGACTCCCGGCGCTGCGCGGAAACTCACACCCAGCTGTCGCGGCCGGGGACGCCGGGCTGCGCTCGTGTCCCCTCCCGCTCGCTTTGAGGGGCGGGGCGGGGGTCGGCGGCGGAGGGCAGCGCGGACACGGCGGACGTCCCCGGCTCTGCTCCCCGCGGCTCCGGCCTGGCCCCGAACCCCGGCGGGGACTCGGCCTCGCAGCCGCCCCGGCTCCGCGTGGGGCCTCGGCGCGGACGACGGCCGGGAGCTTCCGTGCGCCTGGCCGGGGGTGTCGCCCGTTCCCCGCAGACGGGCCCGTCCCTGAGTTCTTTTTTCCTAACACAGAAGCAGCCTGAGGCTGCGCGCAGGAAACAGGGAGGGGCCCGCGGCGCGGAGCATGGCCTCGTTACGGTCCGCGCGGCGGCCTCGCACGGGCTCGCAAGGCCGCAGTTCGAGGCCTTTCACAGCCACCTGGGGAAGCCCTGGGTCTCCATCTTACTAGAGACTTCACGACACTGCTGTCTCCAAAAAAAAAAACGCTCCAGTGAAAACCTACAAGAATACCTGGAAGCCAGACAACATCCTGCGTTTCCCTTTCCTGCCCTGACTATTCTGGGCAGGACAAACACGGCCTCAGGCCCCGTCTTATCTCGGCAGTGGTCTGTTTTCGCTTCTCCGGGGGCGCAGCGGCCAGCCCGGGGTGAGGGGGCCATGCCGCGGTCATTATGTGCCGGAAAAGGGGCCCGCGGTGCCCGGCGGGAGCGCGAGGGTTAATCTGTCTCAAATCCATCATTGTGACAGCCAAGCTCACAAATTAGCCCTGCCCAAGCTGTCCCGCCCTCCGAATTGAATTTTTTTTTTTTTTTTTTTTTTTTTTTTGCCATTCTTGAAAGCGTCTTTATTACTCTCCCTCCAAAAATGTTATACGGTATGAAAAACTTGTTCATTTTGTATAAAATATTGATAAGATCATCTGATGAATTTAATGTTTTAAAAGCACTTCGTGTGGTTTCTGATGTTCAGGTTGGAATCCAGGTGCCCCGAGGGAGCCCAAGGAGACGAGGGCGAGGCCGTGGCGCACGGACGTCACACCGCCCTCCAGTGGCCCGTGTCTTCTCCGGCGAGGCAGACCCAGAGCCGCCCGAGCTCCCGCAGGCGGGCCGGGCGCCTTGAAACCGGCCCGCGCACGCCCCTTCCAAGACCCGCCGGCTGTGTGTCTGCACCCGCGCTGCCCCGCACTCTGCAGACGGCCGCTGGTCCCCGAGGGAGGGCCCTGAGCGCTGTGCCCCGGCCCAGGGCAGGTCTCACAGCCCATGCAGCCATCTGGGCTCATAGTTGGACCCAAAACTGATGGTGACTCCTGTTACCAACAGGAGTGATCAAAATGCCCCCTTTGGAGCATCAACATTCCTCCAGATATTAGTGTAACCCTGGACATTGACAGCAGCAGAGTCGACAGCATCTTCAAGTCGACGTCTTATTCTGCCATGCCCGTTTCTAGAATCACGCTGAATTATCAAGGCTCTGCATAGACTCATAGACTCAAGAGGTGAGTCTGGAGGTTGCGGATGGGAAGAGCCTTCCACTGCTCCCTTTCTTCAAAGCCATTTTGTGTGCCTACAGGTGTCAGTATAAGCCAAAGAATGTGTCTTGTCACTGATGAAAAATCAGCGTAACTATATAATTTATTATCTAAATCTGGACACTGGCAAGAGTGAAAAGGAGAGCTATTAATAACTGTGGCAGATCAACAGGTGTAGACGTGTCTGTCCAGGCAAGCTGAGACATATGGCCGCGTGCTGGCCTGTGAGCTCTAAATTGGTGCGGGCTCCAGTGCTGGGCATCAATCTGGTTTATTTATAATGTAATACCTCAGTGACCCCAGGGCAGCAGGCTGCAGGGGCTGGTGGCTGCCAGCAACCGCGCCTGTCCGAAGGCTGTGTGGAGGAGGGGGCGAAAAGTTCACCAGTTCATCCCAGAAAAAGCTGGCTCTGCTACCAGCTCTCAGACTCGAGGAAATCCATGTTCTTTTTCTTGTCTGAGCTGCCAGCTGCTCTCAGCAGAGAAACTGAGTTCTGCCGACTTCCTGTCCAGCTGCAAAAGGCAGCTGAGTCCTGAGTCCTGGGGTTGGAATTCCAGGCCCACCGTCTTCCCATGGGCTTCCGTGAGTCCATCAGAAGACAGAAGCTCACATGGGCAATATGCACCACCCTTGGCTTCCTGTCCAGAGGTCCACTCAGAAGGTGTTCTCCTCCGTTCCTTCTCACAGACAGCGAGGGGTGTGCAGCTCTGCGTCCCTTGTCCGCCCTGCGCAAGGCTGGAGGGACAGAAACCGTCTTCTTCTAAGCCCCACACACTCACCCAGCCAGCCAAGAGTCTTATAAAAGACAACGTCCCCTGTTTCCAGAGGCAAAGAAATCTGAAGTAAGCTATTTTAATTTTCTCTCCTCAGACCCCACAGAATAAAAAAGTTCCTAACTATTGGATGGGAATTTCTTTCTTCACTTAAAAAAGGTTATCCCTTTCTAGGATAGAAACACTCAACTGGCCCACAAAATAGTATTTTATAACACACTTCATCTTCAGCCTTTAAACAAAAGTTATATTGAAATTAAATTAAAATAATCCAAAGTGGCTACAAAGATAAAATTATTCTCTCAGAACATGGCGCTCTGGGTAAAGAATTCAAGGAAACTCCTTTATATATTATATATATCACAATACATAACTTGAAAGAGAAAAAATTCCTCTATTTAACCAAAAAAAGAAACAAGAAACAAACACATATTTCTCATTCTTATATAAATTTGACTGAATAGACTAGAATGAAAGATCCGTTTTTCTCTGGAGTCAGTTCTCTCATTTTCACTCTTTCATTTTTCCTGAGTAAAGTTATTGTCAGTAGACTCACTTTTTACTAGACTGTGATCTCTCAAAAGGTAAGGATTTTGCTTTGTTCATATTTTTGCTTCCAGAAAAGTGCTCAATAAATATTTGGTAAATATGTAAATAAAAAGTCACACTAAACATCAAATTATGGCAATAAATATAAATGGCTTAAATTTCTCCAAAGCCTCAAATTGAAGTAAAAAGAAAAATCTAATAACTTTTTGCTTACAAGAGTTATATCTACGGGAGGCTGAGGCAGGAGGATCACTTGAGCCCAGTTTTGAGGTTGCTGTGAGGTAGGTTGATGCCACGGCACTCTAGTTCAGGCAACAGAGCAAGACTCTGTCTCAAAAAAAAAAGTTACATTTAAAACAAAATGGCCCCAAAGAGCTACACATAAAAGAACTGTGGTAGTTAAAAATAAGAAGAAACATGAGAAGAGAGAAAAGAGAATAGGCAATTTTAATTAGTAGAAGTAGAATTTAAGACAAATCATTAAATCAAAGGAGCACTTTTACATTGTCAAAGGTAAAATCAATTGGATTTTCCAGATAATTATTTATTTTGCCGGTTTTTATTTGTTTGCTTAGAGGTGTGCCAAAAAGCCATTTTGGGATTTATTTATTTAATCCATTGCTTTGTGAGCAAAACAATCTGAAATACTTATTCACCAAATATGACAACAAATTATGTAAAGTAAAAAATATAGAAATACATAAAATACTGATAGAAAAACAATTGCCATGGAATGTTTTAATAGATCTATGATGTACCCATATCAGATAAAGAAAACTGAAAGGTAAAAGATTTGGGCAACAATGATTATGAATTAAAAGATAAAAGATTATGTTGAGTTTTGCGTCTAATTAGGATACAAAAAGTTACAAAAAGAATCCTCACTATCAACCAAATAACCAAAACAACTTGGATAAGCTTGGATTCTTTCTGAATCCAAAAGAGAACTGAGAGTATAAAGTATACTAAATGCATGCATCTCCCCAGAGTGACAAGCTCTTTGTAGGAGATAATATACTCTTAGCTATTCTCAGCCTGGTCACTGCAAAGTGTCAGGAGGAGAAAGAATTTTTCATAGTTGAGGACAACGAGAAACCATGTGGAATGCTAAAAAACTTTTAACTATGTATGAACTGGCATGATGGATTAGAATTCCCAGGAGTCCCAGGCACAGTCAGGCAGTTCCCACTCACCAATACTTTCCACAGGTTTCACAAGGTCTCAGGAGCACTGTGCCAAAGGCTGAGAGGCAAAGGAGGAGATCTGGGGGAGATACTGCCTGAGATGCGTGGGTCCTCCATCAAGTTCGAGGCAGCTCACTTATGAAGGTAGGGGAGCAGACTAGGAAAGCAAAGAAAAATCAATATCAGACATCTAGACTTTTAGCTACTGAGAAATGAAGGCAGAGAAGGAAATTTCTATCTGCCTGGAATTTCTGGAGAATTTCCAGGCAGACAGAGATCTCCCTAGGTACAAATGGCCTAGGGAAAGACCAGAAAGCAAAGAGAACTCCCATAACTCAAAATTCTGGTAGTCAGGTAGTTGGGCTGTAATGCAGAGAGAGATCTCCTATGGCTCAGAAGGATGGCAGCCCAGCTCTAAAGAACAAAGAATTCTCCAGAAACTTACCAGGCTCAGACTGCCAAGGCCCAGAGAAGGGAAAATCCTGATTATACTCTCCAAACATTTGCATCTACTGGTCAACCAAATCAAAAGAAAGCTGCAATAAAATCCAGACCAAACCATGCAAATTTTGACTCAGCCCCCACTCAAGTACCCCTTCCTGGAGGTAAATATCATCTGCTGCACTGTCTATTGTTCTTTATACAAAATGTCTGGCATCAATCAAAAATTACAAGACACATGAAGAATGATGAAAATGCAGTTTAGGATCAAGAGTAGAAATAGTCAGTAGAAGCAGGCAGATAGTCTCTGATCCAGATTTTGGAATTACCAGGCAAAGATTTTAAAATAACTATGACAGGAATGCTAAGAGATCTAGCAGGAAAGTGGAAAACATGCATGAAGAGACATGAAATTTCTAAAGGCATTGAAACTACAAAAGAATCAAATGGAAATGCTAGAAATGAAAAGTACAATATTGGAAATAATAGACTCAATTGATAGGCTTAATGGCAGACTGGACTCAGCAAAGGAAAGAATCAGTAAACTTACAGACAGGTCAATAGAAATTTTACAAAGTGAAACAAAGAAAACAAGTGAAATCAACAAAAAAAGAATTTGAGATCTGTAAGAGGATATCAGTACCAAACAGTTTAACATATGTGTAATTGGAGTCCCAGGAGAGGACAGAGAGAAGTGGGAAGAAAAATTTGAAGATATGGCCAATATTCCTTCCAAATCAATTCAAGAAACTCAGCAACCCCTAAGCAAGATGAGTTAAAAGAAAACCACACCTAGGCACATGATGGTCAAACTGCTAAAATCAAATACAGAGAGCTAATATTTATTAACAGCAACCAGAGAAAAATTACAAATTGTTTCTTATCAGAAACAATGGAAGCAAAAGACAATGGAATGATATCTTTTTTTAAAGTGGCTGAAAGAAAAACAAATGTTAATCTAGAATTCTACATTCAACATGCATTTTCTTCAAAAATGAAGGCAATGGCTGGGTGTGGTGGTTCATGCCTATAATCCCAGCACTTTGGAAGGCCAAGGCAAGAGGATCATTTGAAGTCCAGAGTTTGAAGCCAGCCTAGGCAACACAGCAAGACCCTGTCTCTACAAAAAATATTTAAAAATCAGCTAGGCCTGGTGGAGCACACCTGTAGTCCTAGCTATTCAGGAGGCTGAGGTGGGAGGACAACTTAAGCCCAGGAGTTCAGGTTGCAGTCAGCTATGATTGCACCACTGCACCCCAGCCTGAGCAACAGAACCAGACCCAGTCTATAAAAAAATGTTTTAAATAAAGGCAAAATGAAGATGTTTCAGACATACAAAAACTTAAATAATTCATTTCTAGTATATTTGAATTGCAAGAAATGTTAAAGGAAGATTTTCAGGCTGAAAGAGTTACATCTTTCTTAAGAGAAATAACACACCACAGAGAGTAGCTAGAACCCCAGATCTGCAGGAGGGAGTGAAGAGCAACAGGGAAGATAAGCAGAAGGGCAAAAAGTTAATATAAAAGAACTCATCTTTGTATGAGCGTGTGTCTTCTTACATATAATTTTTTAAAATATTATTGACAGTTTAAAGGAATATTTTTAAAATAATTTTTGAAAACATTATTGACTACATCAAAAATAATAACAATGTATTGTGGGTTTTATAGCATAAGGTGATAAGAGCACAAAACATGAAAGGGAATAAATAGAACTCTTAAACAGTGTGAAGTTTCTAGATGTCATTAAAGCAGGTGGAAGGCCCTTTCCTTCCCTTCTTCGTCTCCTTCTTGCTGGGATGCAGTCATGATGGAGGGCACTGAAGCAGCCATCTTGCACCATGAGGTAAATTTGAGAGCTAGAGCCCAAAACAGTGGAGCAATAAGATCAAGGAGCCCAGGGCACTGGCTACACTTAGGGTAAGCACAGTTCCCCCAAAAGACTCTGTGAATCTGAGGTGACCAAAGAAAAGAAGAGGTTGAACAGTGGAGGCTCAACAGAAGGTTTCACCTCCTGCCCACTGGGAGAGCTTAGCAGCTCAGGAGAGCTTAGTATTTGGGTTCCCCTTTGCTAAGATTCCTCCCAACAAAGGCTGGGGTGGGACATTGACCCCTCTAAGGTAGCAGCATCAGTGGTCACCTGCTCTGCATAACCAAATGCCATTCTACTTTGTGTCAGCTGGAGCTCCTACCCACTTCCACCTGTGGAAAAAGACGCCAGAGAAATTAGGTTGGTGTTAAGCCAGGTAGAATTAACACTCCTTCTTGCCTTTATCCTAGATTAGTTTAATAACTATCTTTGTGGGTCTTATTCAAAGCTGCTCACAATTGCTGGCAAATAACTTCTTTGGCTCTACACGCAAGAGAATAAAATACCACTAAACCTCAGGAGCCCATAAAGAAATTGCAAATATAAGTCAGGTGTGCCCTAAAATTCCATTTAGACAAGGAGCCCTCATCATGAGAAATACACTAGTGCAAGGACCCCTGTCTGACACCCTCAGGAGCGTAGCCTCCCAGCCTTGGACCCTAACTCCTGGCCTCCACACTCTCTCTCAGGAGTCCCTCCAGGCAGAGCCTCACACTGCTCTTCCCAGAGCGGGGAGGGGAACAGGACTGCACACCTTCCCTCGCCGTGCCCGGCGGGTCTGGAGAAGAGCCCGAGACCGGTTGCGCAGACCTCCCCCAAACCTTGACGGAGTCCTGGGAGCAGGAGCACGAAGAATGCAGGGCGAGTGAAGAGAGACGGGGATGCACCAGGCCAGTTTTGCAGCATGCCTAGGAGGCCCTCCGAGTCTTGTCGGAGAAGGCCCGGAACCTGCGTGTCCTCCTCCGTGGTGGGTGGGCAGCACAAGGCAGGTAGTCACACCTCCGTGCCGGCCAAGCCCTCCACCCACTTGGAATCTGGATAGGCCTAGCTCAGACTTCTTTTCCCAACCGGCGGGTGCTCAAAGCATTCTTAGAGACTCCACACGTTCACCCGGGGGCTTAAGTTGCCACGGTCTTCCCTGCCTCGCCCCCTGCTCGTGCCACACTGAGAGTCACACCGCCCCGTGCGCTATTACAAGGGCTGGCCTGTCACCGCGCGTGCGCGGACCGTCGGAGCAGACGCGGGCGCCGACGGCGGGGCGGGCACGCGCTCTGCACACGGCCCGCGCCGGAAGCCGCGGACGGACGGCAGGGAGGCCTGCGGTGCGGCCCGCGTCGTCGTGCGGGACTCTCGGTCTCTCACCCCGCCGCTGCCTGGGCCGCGCCCACTGCAGGCACAGCTGGCTCTCCGACGGGCCGCCACGCACAGCGGCCACCCCGGTGACAGCGGCCCCCGGCCGACGGGTGTCCTCGGAAGCCCCAAAACCCGGCTGCTGCTCCCCCGCCGCGCCCTGGTTTGCCGGAGCGAGCGAGCGCGGCCAGCTCTCCGCCGCCCACTCGGGAATGCGGCCGGCGCGCTGGGGTTGGGCAGCACCGCGCGGGCCCAGCTCGCGTCCCCGCGACGGCCGCCCCCGGAGACAGCCCGCCCTCCCGCCGCCAGAGCAGTTGGACCCAGCGGTCACCTGGGGGGAGTCTCCTAGACGCTTCTGGAAAGTAGGTTCCTTCTTGGCAAAAGTAAGACGACGCAGAAAGGAAAGCCCGCCCGCCCTCGTGCGCACAGACGTCGCGCGGGCGGGAGCGTCGCTGCACGGGCCCGAGCCCCCTGTGCGAGCCCGGGCAGCCGGTGCCACTGGCTCGGAGGGGCTACTGAAGCGAGAGGGCGGGGTGCTCACGAAGTGCATCGCAGAAGTTCCCGCCAAGGCGGAGAGGGCCGCCTCCGTCCACCAGCTCCCGTCCTGCAGGTGGAGGCAGCCTCGCGGGCGTCGACACCCCCGCCTCCGGACTGCTCGCGGGCGATGGCTCCCCGCGGGCGCAGAGAAGCCCCAAGGCAGGAATCCAGAGGCCAGGGGAGGCTCTGCCCGCTGCACCTGCCCAGCGCTCCCCAGCCTTTGTCCCGGGAACTGCCCTGCGAGCGTCCGGGAATAGCCCAAACGTGCGACTCAACTGCATCTAAGGAAGGGAAGGAGGGAGACCAAGAGGAAGGGCGGGAAGAGGGAAGAGATGTCTTTATTTACTCTGTTAACCTTTCTTAGCCAAGTATACTTTTTTCACTGCACCAGGGAAAGAAGTCACAGCTGAAATGCAAAGAGAAATACAAATAGTCACTTCTCCGCGTCTGAGCTTCCGGTCGCCTGAATGGATTACGATTGCCTGAAGGAACTGATTTAAAGAATATTTTCAAAGTTAATTTTAACTATATTTAATTTTTGCTTTACATTTTGATTTGAAAGTCCAGCTCCAGTATAAGATGCAACTCTACTGTACAAAGAGTTCTGCACCAAGATATTAAAGCAGCATACGTGATGGGAAAAAATTAGAAAACAGTCTACTGTAATTGTTAAAAAAGGAGTGAATCGATGTCATAATGGAAGTTCTTATAAGGGATCATTACATGGTCATTAAACTGATGTTTACAAAGAGTTTTTAAAGACCTGGAAAAACACTCACAATATAACATTGAGGAAAAAAGCAAGATACAGAATTACATGTACAGTGTGATTTAAATCATGTGAAAAAATGTGTAAGAAGAAAACTGGAACAAAGCATGCCATATTAAAATCTGCCTGGATTGTGGGAATTTTATGTTTCCTTCTTTATACTCATCTGTATCTTCAGTTTCCAAAAATGAGTAAATATTGCTTCTGTAATCAGGGAAAGACAAGCACACGTGTGTGCTGCGTGAGGCACGGGTGGCGGGAAGCCTCCGGTCCGGCCAGGCAAGGGGACCCGCACGCTGAGCCCCCACATGTCTCTGCCTCTGCCGCCGACGCCTCTGCCCCCATGGCTGCCCGGACTGTCCTGCCTGTTGTCCCTTGAGGCTTTGGGCATTTACCACGTTCTCTGTCTGCAGGGCCTCGGGGCGATAACCGGAGGAAACCCGGACGTACAGGCCACGGCTCCCGCGTGCTTTCCAGCCATGGTGGAGAGCAGTGCCCTCCGCAGGGGGTAAAGTGCTTCTGAGCCTCTTTCCTTTCTTGGTGTCAAGTTAAGACCCGTGTCTCACTCGATATTCCTTCAATAACTTGGGTGAATTCAGACCAGCCCCTCTTACTAATTAGACAGTGCAGCAGATTCTAACTATAGAGGAAGGAGAGGCATGGAGGGGAGGGCATCTGGCCTTCCACTGGGTGGAAGTTACCCCTGAGGGGGCCACACCCAGGTGGGCTTCGGAATCAGACAGGCGCAGGCTGGGTTCACAGCGGGTTAGGTGGGATAATGGGCCCCCAAAGATGCTCATGACTTAGTCCCCAGAAATCCTTACTTGGCGCAAGGGACTTTACCAGCATGATTAAGTTAAGGGTTTTGAGATGGGGAGATATCCTGGGTGCATCTTCACACAGGTGGGCCCAACTGCACTTCTGAAAGGGAGGCAGGAGGGTGACAGAGGAGGAGGTGTGACAATGGAAGCAAAGGTCAGAGAGCAAGAGAGACAGAGACAGACAGAGACTGGAAGATGCTACAGTGCTGGCTTTGAAGATGGAGGAAGGAGCCCCGAGCCAAGGGCACAGGCGGCCTCTAGACGCTGGAAAAGGTGAGGAAGTGCATTCGCCCCTAGAGCCTCCAGAAGGCGCACAGCCCTGGTGACACCTTGATCGTAGGACTTCTATAGTTCTGACTTCCAGAACTATAACATAATAAATTTGTGTTGTTTTGAGCCACTAAGTTTGTGGTAACTTGTTACAGCAGCAATGGGAAACTAATACCACCACCGTGGACAAGGGTGTTTCCTCATCCATAAAGAAAGGATGGTCATGCGCGTCTCTCAACGCTGCTGTGAGCGTCAAACCCAGTGCGGTGCACGCCGTGCTCAGTGAGGTGTGTGATGAGCACAGTAAACAGTAGGCAGCTGTTCTTTCTTACTGCTCAGCAACCACCTTATACTCGTATAGCACCTTGTAGAATATTTAAGAGACATACGATGCAGAATTCAATGAGCCAGTGATGTAGGGAAGGTAGCTGTCTCAGTCCGTTTGAGGTGTTCTGAAGGAATACCTGAGGCTGGGTAATTTATGAAGAAATAGGTCATATTTGGCTCACGGTTCTGCAGGCTGTAGACTGGGCAGCTGGGAAAGCCTCCGCTGCTTCCGTCCGTGACAGAGGAGGAGGAGAGCCGGTGTGTGCAGAAATTGCACGGCGAGAGAGGAAGCAAGTTGGTGGGGGGGGGGTTATTTCTAATAACTAGCTCTTGTGGGAACTGATAGGTCAAGAACTCACTCATCCCCCACCCCAGGGAGAGCATTGATCTGTTCATAAAGGATCCACCCCCTGACCCAAACACCTCTTGCTGGGCCCCACCTCCAACACGGGGGATCAAATTTCAACACGAGATTTGGAGGGGACACACACCCAAATCATAGCAGTAGCTTTTATGTAATGTCACTGCCTTAAAGACAACACCACGGAGGCTCAGGGAAGTTAAGCAAGTTGCCTACGCAGCTGTTTAGCAGCAAATAGCCACAACGTTTCACTGCTGAGCCTTAGTCGTGCAGATAAATTATTACACCCATTGTTCTCACCTAAGGAATCTATTGAACGTGTAGATGCCTGGACCCCCCACAGGAAGGTCTGATGCAGGCTGGCCCTGGTGGTGCCCAGGACCCTGTGCTCTGTTGAGCCCCTGTCCGGGCCCCCAGGGACCTGCCCCCACGAAGCCCGGCAGTGCGCATGGCGGATGTTCCTGTCTGCTCTCACTTCTTTGAGGAAATGGGAAACTCCAGATGCCCTAACATGTTTTTAACTGTTTATTTCAAAAATATTTTAAACAGAAAACAACTAAATTAGTGACCACCCATATACCCAGCACTTAGATTTAAAAACTGCTAGCTTTTTGCCATAGCTGCCACACTTGTGTGTATCCACTTGTCTTCCTTTTTGGCTGAACCAGTTAAAGTTTATTTTACAGACACCATGACGTTTTTTAAAAATGCATCTAAAAAACAGGGACATTTTCTCACCATCCACAATAAATTATCACATTTAACAAAACTAACAACAATGTTCAACCTCCTGGAATATATGCTCATATTCAGATTTCCCCAATTTCCCCCCAAATGTCTTTCATAGGTGACTTTTTTTGTAATCAGGAACTGTGCTCTATCAACGTTGATGTGACTACTGAGACAGGTCTTGAGGATTTCCAGGGTGACACGTGCCAGTGGGAGTCCTGAGGTTTTTTGTACCCTGACTGACACATGGAGCAAAGGCTGATTTTCCCCTGGAGCCGGGCCTGCTGGAGCCTGGAGAAAGTTCCCCGTTCCATCAGTGGCGCGGATCAGGCGAGGCAGCGTCACCTGTCCCCGTGATGTCCCGGAAAGCTGAGCGCTCATAGCCAGCAGGGGCGAGGCGATCCTCCACTCGTAAGCTCAGGCTCACTGAGCAGTGCCACGTAAATACCTCGCTGACCAAGCAGCAAGTTCAGGAAAGAGTTCCGCAGCCTCGCAGCTGCCACAGTCACCTCATATGCCTCTCTTGTACTCTAGAACCTTCCATGGCTCCTCCCTGCCTACAGAGTCAAGCCTAAGCTGCTTCACATGGCATTCTAGACCCCGCCTATCTGTTCCAGACTTCACCTGTCCATCCACCTGTCTCTTCTTCATTCACCGGGTGAAGTGAAGGGGAGGGGGGAGGAGGAGACACAGAATTCTCCAGGCAGAGGGGACGACGCGTGTGAAGCTGGGAGGCGGCAGGGCACTGGGGCCAGGGCGTGGAAGGGACCGCGCTCCCACCCTGAGTGCACAGCGTGGCGGGGGCAGAAGGCTGCTGGGTGCTGTTTGCTGCGGCAGCTCTGATGAGGAATGGGGGTTCCCGGGAGTGTCTTCAAGGAGATAACAATGGAGCAGGGGACTCGACATGCAGAAGAGAGGGCACTGTGTCCTAAGAAGCCAGGAACGAGGTGTGGAGGTGGGAGACGGTGTGGCAGTTTGGGCAATGCCCTGCATCAGCCGTGACTGGCACGCAGAGAGTATGTGTGAGGTGCTGACGGGTTTTGCGCTGTTCTTACTCTGATTTCTCGGGAGTTTATCTACTCTCAGGATACCGGGCGCCAGCCGTATGCTAATGACTCTCGAATCTCCAGCCAACTTATATCTTTCCCTCAAGCCTCTGGCACGCAGGTGCAACTGCCGCGGTCACCTCCACTGGAATCCCGTGGACACCAAGGAGTCTGGAGACCCTCGCTCGATTGCACCCCTCAGAGCAGCTCCTCCACAGTCTTGGTCTGCTTAGTGTTGCCACAAGGGATACCTGAGGCTGGCCAATTCATAAAGAGAGGAGGCTCATTTGGCCCACGGTTCTGCAGGCCATCCAAGGAGCACGGTGCCGGCATCCGCCCCTCGTCTGGTGAGGGCCTCAAGGGATACAGAGCGTGCGGGGACCACGTGGTGAGAGAGGAAGCAAAGGCGGCAAGGAGGGGCCAGGCTCTTCCTAACCACCGGCTCTCATGGGAGCCGGCGGTCAAGAACCCACTTACAGCAAGGACGGCACCAAACCATGCACCAGGGATCCCCCATGACCCAGACACC
Source organism: Lepilemur ruficaudatus (assembly GCA_963574885.1). NCBI lineage: Eukaryota > Metazoa > Chordata > Mammalia > Primates > Lepilemuridae > Lepilemur > Lepilemur ruficaudatus. Next base: position 94,048 of record CAUYRT010013447.1, read on the forward strand.
TCCACGAGGGATCGGGCTTCAACATGACACTGAGGGACAATCATCCAAACTGTAGCAACAGGCGTTTATCTCAGGGATGGCGTCAGGAAGCACTTGACTTCTGAACACAGATGGCCAATGGTGGGACACCTAGTGTCCCTGTTCCCAAATGCTGCCTCTAGCATGGGACTGGTCCCATGTGACGTCAGGTGTGGGCAGGCCTTGGAGGCAGTGTCTACCAGCCACTGGCCCCCAGTACACCCTCAGGAAAGTCCATTCTAATAAGCCAGTGCAACACGACACTGAGAGGAACGTTCTCTCTTTCCTTGGAATCGGCGAGTGGGACTCAAGCTGAAGACGAGGAGGGAGTCAGCACCTGCCCCTGCGGAGAGCAGCTCGCCCTGCGCCTGCCCCACACAGGCCCCACTCACCGGGCTGAGCCACGGAGCTGTGGACGTTGCAGGACTTGAGCACCGGGCCCCTTGCCAAGTCACTGTCTTCCGTCACGAAGTTCCAGCCACTTCCCTCTTTGCTGCTGTGTCTGTTCCTGGCAAGTTCGAGGACAAAGACCAAGCTGGTGGCGTGGATGGTGGGAACCAGGCTTGGCTCATATTCCACACCTGTGGCATCTCGTGGCCTTCTCTTAGTGGCCTCTACTTCTAAGATCCTCCCTCTTCAGACTCCTCTGTGCACACTGCAGTTGACCACGAGAGGAGATCCAAACCAGTGTGTTTTCTGTCAGGGAAGTTAGTTCCCGTACCCCAGCAGCCATTCTGGGGAAGCCTAAGCAAGGGCCTGTGGCAGCAGATAGGACTTTCAGTCACGGGGGCATTTTTTCATCTATTCTAGCCCTTGAGACCTTGGCTGGAACCGCTGCAATAAGAGCAGAGCTTCTCTCTCTCCTGGAGGGGAGAGTGCGTCCTCCTCGTCCCTGACTGTGGTAGCTTTGGCAACTAGAAAAAGGTGAAAGCTTGGGCGTTGTGCGGAATGTTCTCCATCTGGCCCTCAAGATCCATCTCCACTCTCTGGACGACACCAGGAGAATGTCTTATTCAGACATACTGACGGGCTCGCTGGCCCTGCTGCTGCTGGCTGTGCCCGGGCAGTGCGGAGCGCTGGCCTGCAGCCGCGGCGGGGGGACGGGTGAGGCGGGGTGTGCACGTGCCCACAGAGCGAGGATTCGGGGTGGCAGCGTTCCCAGGCACAGGTCCTGCTCTGTGGCTCTCTCCCTATAGCTACAGCTCCCTCTCTAGGCCCTGGTGGCCACTCAGACGTACATATGGTGATGGGCCCCGGCCCCTTCCCACCCAAGGGTGCTCTACTATGCCCTGTCCGTGAAGCCTGCTCACAACTTTGTATCTCTTTGCTAAACCCCCTTCAATTATCCTACTTTGGCGCCGCACCACCCTTTCCTGTTGGAATCCTGACTGATGACATAACTAGTACTTCATGGACATGGATGAAAGTTACCCTCAAATGAGATTCGAAGATGGGATTGTTTCCATATCAGAGGGACAAAGAATTCAGGAAATCTATAAAATGTGGTTGCATCACAGTTACGCAAATCATCACCAGTAGCGGCATCGGAAAAACATAGATGATGGCAAGATGCTGCCAGATCACTGCTTGGCGACACTGGCCATGGTGAACACAGGTCTGTGGTGTGGCTCCTCTGACAGCCCTAGAGACCGTGCACCACGAAGGGACACACTGAAGGTCTTGAATGCCTAGCTCAGAACATGGGAGGGGGCTGGGCGCGGTGGCTCACACCTGTAACCCTAGCACTCTGGAGGGCAGAGGTGGGAGGATCACTGGAGACCAGGAGTTTGACAGAGCTAGAGTGAGATCCATCTCTATAAAAAGTTAGCCGGACGTGGTGGCTCACACCTGTAGTCCCAGGTACGCAGGAGGCTAAGGCAGGAGGATCACTTTGCCCAGGAGTTTGAGGCTGCTGTGAGCTGTGACGATGCCACTGCACTCCAGCCTGGGTGTCTCAAAAAAAAGAAGAAAGAAGAAGAAGGAGTAGAAGCAGGAGAAGGAGAAGAAGGTGGGCTAAAAGGCAGAAGTCCTCAATTTGGACGGGCTCCTCATCTCCTGTGGGACATACATGACTAAGGGCCCAGCCCAGGGATTGGTTATAAAAGTGACAAACACACAGAGCCAGTTACAGTTTTACCACCACCAGATTTCTTACGCTTTTTACTGGCTGTGAATGGTGAGACCCTGATTCGTAGGTGGGGACATTTAAGCAGACACAGACGTGGCTGTCAAGTAGCCTCAGGACCCCCTTGCACACCTGCCACTGTCCCCAGGCCCTAACGGGCGTTCTGTTCCTGTGTGGCCCGGATGGAGACAGACAGGGTTGGTGCGGGAGGAGAGGCCGCACACCAAAAGAGTTGCAGGGAAGCCAGCAGGTGCCTGCAGCACATGCACGGGAGGGGCTGTAAGGGCATTAGATGGCGAAGGATGAAATGAAACTCGATCAGAGAGAATTCAAGGATATGGGTAGACGCTCCCCAAATGCAGGATGTGGCGTTGGGGCCCGAGCACCTGGGAGTGGCATTCACAGCCACATCGGCCGACGGAAGTCTGGGTTCCACAGTGGCTGGCGGTTAGGGAGGACTTCTCCAGCATTCTAAAGAAAAGGAAAGCGAGGGCTTAGGAGGCTGGGCCTGCCAGAGCGGGTCTATTCCATACGACATTCCCAGCCGCGCCTCCACCGCACTCCCCAGGAGGGCCAAAGGGTGCTCCCTTCAAAGGCCGTAAGGATCCCGTCGGTGGAAGTTTCGCAGGCCCTGGGAAGGCTGCTCCTGGCTGTCCTCTGTAAGCGGGAGGTGGCAGTGGGAGAGGCGGGGACGCAGTCGGGCCCCTTGGCCTCAGTGGGGAAAATGGGGCCCTCAGCAGCAGAGGCCAGGCGTCTCGGAGGCACAGGGGACACAAGCAGCCGAACGAGCTTCAGGACTGGTGTGGGTGGTAATTGAAGCGTTTTGGCCTTTGGGGATCTGTGGCCCAGGACGCAAAAGATGAGGAGGCCAGTGGGGCGCCCTGCTGCGTGGCCATCGGTCTGTGTTGTGACTCTGCCTCCAGTCCTTCTCCAGAGACCTGAGGTCACTTAGCAGGATGGGGAAAGGGAAGTCTCCGGACCTTCCAGGGACTGCTAGATACAGTTTCTGAACTCCCACC
>CAUYRT010013451.1:0-21716 GCA_963574885.1 Lepilemur ruficaudatus
CTTTTTCCTAAATCATGCTCAAGGTAAATCTAGAATCTTTTTCTGAACTTAAGCCCATCTGATTTAGGCACTGAAAACATGCCTAACCTTTACAATTTCCCTCTCTTCTGGTGGGCTCTATTCCAAACCAGGTGACCAGAATTACTATTCTGTCCACATCCTACCCTCATCCTCACTTTAAATGTGGCCAAGAGGAGGAAAAAAAATCACTATGCTGCTGGGAGTGGGCAAGATTCTACAGCGAGCAGCTCTCAAGATTCTCACTCTGCTCTACGTGCCCTGTGAGTGTGAGCAGCACCCGTGAACCAGGGGAATGCCACCCCCATGATTAGGTTACGTCACAGCCCAAAGGGGAGGGAGTTTCTCCTGTAACTGAGGTCCGCGATCAGTTGGCTTGTTAAGCAGAGGGGAGATTATCCTCAGTGGGCCTGGCCTATATAGAAAATATAAGTGAGCTCTGTAAAAGAAGGTCTAGAGGTTAGAGACAAGAAGTGACAGAGACAAGCTCCTGCTAGGCTTGAAGAAGTAACCGAGAATTCTACAGCTGCAGGGAAATGAGTTGTCCCAGCAGCCTCACGAGGCTGACCTGACTGCAGCTGTGTGAGACCCTAGGCAGGGGACCCAGCTAAGCCCAGCCAGACATGTGGAAACCGTGAGAAACTCATAATCTTATATCATGTATCATGAGACCGTTTATCAACATCTGGTATAGTCACTGTTCCAAGGGTTCTTGCCATTTGCAAATACCTGTGGTCTGCTGCTCAGGTGGCTGCTACTTCAGAGGAAGGCAGAAGCACAGAGGACAAAGGAAACAGTGCTTGCTGGTTTTTAAACTTTCAAGACAGGCTCTAGAAGCTCATGCCAGTGGTACAGTTGTGAAATCCACTTTTCACTTTCAAGGCCATATAGATGGAGAGAGAAAGGGTTTGCTGCCCATAGGACTTACTACAAGGTAGCGTGTAGGACATGGCAAAAGGGACGTCCCCACGGCATTGGTTTGCTACGGCTGCTGTAGCAAAGTACCACAGACTGGGTGGTTGGAGCCACAGAAATGTGCTGTCTCACAGTTCCAGAGGCCAGACCCTGAGATCAAGGTGTCAGCAGGGCTGGCTCCTTCTGAGGGTTGTGAGGGTAGGGTCTGTTCTGGGCCTCTCTGTTGGTTTCTAGACAGCCATCTTCCACGTTTCCATGTCCTATTTTCTCTGTGTGTCTGTCTCCACATCCGAGTTTGTAAGGACATTGGTCATACGGATGAGGGCCTGCCCTAATGACTACATTTTAACTTGACCACCCCTGTAAAGATGCTGTCTCCAAATACGATCACATTCTGAGGTCCTGGGGGTTAGGACTTCAACGTATCTTTTCTTGAGGTCACAAGTCAACCCATAACACCCACCACAGAGAAAGGACCAGGCATCCTGCCTGGAGCGCAGGGAAGGTCAGCTGCCTCTGATGTGGGGCGGGACAGAAAGGTGACCCCTCCCAATTTAAACAACCTTGAGATTACCAAAGCCCCAGAAAGGAAATGGAAGAACTTTGAATATGACCTACCTAGAAATGAGAGTGTATTTTTTTCCCTCCCTTCTGAGAATGGAAATGAGGGCTTGAACGTTGAAAAATAGAGAAAGTTTTGTTTCAGCTTATCTGACTTGTGGCATATGAATATTTTTATTAGTGCCATGTATCCTGAGCTGGACTCCTCTGCACAAAAGAAATAACCCAAGACCCCTTTGGTTTGTCCTCAACCCACATCAATGGGCCATCATTCCCGCCCATTCTGTATGCAAGAATTGCACATGCTGAAAAAATTGCCCTATGTCTAACCTCACCTGCCTGGATCAGGTCAAGCAAAGCTGTTTGCTCACTTGCTGGCCTTTATACAAGCTTTATACAGATTACTAACACGTCATCAAATATGTTTATCGCACAAAGCGGTCAGTCCGCTTTTCTGGCCTTGACTGGCTTCTTAATAAGTTAATCATTTTGTGGAAATACAAATAAATCTAACACAAAATGTCAGAATATTTTCCTTCTTAATATAATTTAAATCCTTTGATTTAAAACATAATTTCTTCCCACCTTAGGTTTGACTTTTCAAATAATACCTCCGATCCTATTTAAATGTTATTATAAATTATGTGACAACAACATTCATGAGTAAGTCTTCCTTACCAAAGGTTTACTGCCCGATCTACACTTTTCCACTGAGTTACTAATGACAATATTAATGCCATAACTTTTCACACTACAGCAGACCTTCTGTTTTCCAAATACAAAATTAATTCCTGAAATAAAAGCACTACATTTAAAGTTACTAAAGGCAATTTCTTCTTTGCATACTGCCGTGAACTTTTCCAACTCTGTCCTAACAAGCCAGGAGAAGGGATGTGCAAACTTTTGGACACAAAAATAATAGGAGGAGGAGCTGCAAGTTTCTCTGCAAAGACCTTGACAGCTTTTTAGGATAATCACAAAAGGGATAGGACGACTCTAAAACGAACACAAAACTAGTCGGAGCCAGTTAAATGCTCACCCTCAGGGCTTCTGGTGGAAATAAAGTTGCTAGAATTAAATATTCAACATGTCCTCCTAAGTTCAAAGAGGGTGGAATGATTTTCTGCAGTTACAGGGAAGGCATGTCATGGATGCTCTTCCTAAACCTAGCAGAAAACCAGCAAAAGAGCCAAGCATTTGCTGAGATGGAGGTTTATAAAACATAAACCTGAGAATTCAACGGTAGAAAAAAGAAATATGGAGGGTTATCACCACAAAGTATGTTGGAAACTAAGACAAGAAAGTCACGGTGACCTCTGAATACTAAAATGCAGTTTAGGGCATGCAGGAAGGTCACAATTGTGCTTTAGGGACTCCTCTCCCTTGGCCAGTTTATGGGCATCATCCACTGTCATGCCTAGCACCAGTGATCCCGCCAAATAAGCATCTTAGTGGGATTATTGACACCTACAAACCAACTCTGTTACTGGATGCAAACAGACCATGTCACAGAAGGGATGGGTGGGGTGGAGGGGTCACCCCAGGAGTCATGACACTTCCCAGCCCCACCCCTCCCTGGCACTACGCCCACCCCAATCATCATTCCCAACCCACTGTCCCCCACCCAGCCCCCTAGGGAGGGGGGGTCAGGAAATCACTAGGAAGAAAACATGATCCCCAATATCTCTATATGCTTAATCTCGCATTTGAAAGACAGGCGAGGAAGGCTTGTTGAGTCAAAGATGAAAGACGTTTTTGAAAGTCAGCCTGACAGAGGAATTCCCTGCAAAAAGACAAAAGCCCCTGCTCTAAGAGAGCTCCTTTTCATTTTCACCTTTCAAAAGGCTTGCCTTTCATGTTTCCCCGAGGTTACCCAATGATAGAACAACAATCTCCAAAGGCATTTTTTTCCATTATAGAAGAGGAAAAGGTTTGGCGTTGGGATTTGGTAAGGAAATAAAAAATTGAAGATAAACAAGATGTTCTGATATTGAGCAAACTTGATGACTCATTCTCTAATAAGGGAGCAGCCACTTTCAGATAAAATCCATTTTATCTTCCCAGTTATTCTGCCGTTTGTCAACCAACTCATCTTTCAAAAACATTCAACTACTCACCAGAGAAGCAACACAGAAATGGAGCAGAATATTTTAAAATATTATCTGATGAATTTTCTTTCTTCATTATCCCTTGCCTGCCCTCAGCTCTCCACCTTAAAGGCTGGACCCCGAGGCAGAGGCGCATTGCCGTAGGGAAGGACGGGCATACAAAGCGTCCCAGGACACAAAGGGTCAAGAGATTGGACTCTGAATTCCCGAGACAATGGTGGTGGATCTACCGCAGCAGCCACGGCGGCCCAGCACAGAATTTATTCCATGAAAGCTAACAGGTGGGAGGAAGAAAGGATGAAAAGGAAGCCCATAAAAAGCTAAGGCTGATCACCGTGAGGAAGGCAGGTCCCTGGAGTGTGAGGTGTACCTGGACCTGAACGGCCATGTGAGAAGCAGCCCACTGCCTTCCACATCCACACACCCACCAGAATCCTTTCTTTGGATAGGGATGGAGGTGGGAGTGGGCAACAGAGACCCCAGACAGGTGTAGGTAAGTGAGCGCAGCAAGTCACGCCCTGATTCTTTCTGGAAACACCTGCCTTCCCACACTGCAGAGCAGCAGTGCTGTAGGACACACGGCCACACGGGGTGGCCACGCAGACTGTCCTATGGGCCCAAAGCGGTGCAGGGAACGACCTGATAGAAGGCTAGGGAGGAGGTCAGAGAGCCTGGCTGAGAGCACAGCCTCCGAGGGGCCCCGGCTGGAAAAATAGGGATATGTAAACTGGATGCCTGGAGGCCCGGATAAGATATTCGCAAGCTTCAACGGCAGATGCACCGGGGAGGAAAAGGAAATTGATTCCACAGCTCCCGGGAGCCTGGGACAGACAACGCCAGGAAATTAGACCTCACTTCCTAAAGCCAGAACAACAGGTGAAGCCCTTGGGCCTGATCATCCCTGAGGAAAAGGACAGAAAATAAATAAGAAGAGGGAGAGCACTCTGCTGTGAATGAGTATTTACTTAAAGGGGCCTAAATTTTAATTCATAAGATTAAAAGAACGAGGGTTAAAATTTAAACAAAGCCACCAAAATACAGAAAACATAGATTTGGGATTCCCAAGCCGGGTCTCCACGTGCACGATTTATGAAGGAAACAAGAACAGCTAGCACCGCTGAGCGGGTCCGCAGATGTAGGAGCCGAGCCAGCGTAAGGGGACGGGCGAGTTGGCTGCTATTTCCTCGGAGAGGTCTGCTGTCCCGCTGCCGTCTCTCCATCCCGGGTGCTCTTCCTCCACCTCCAGCCCGGTGGGAGCTGGGTCCCCCGGGACCACTCACTGAGCCGGGACACGGGGGCCGGCCGCCCAGTCTGGCCACGCGGAGGAGCCAGCACAGGCGGCACCGGCGGGGATGCGGCTGCCCTGGTCGCCGGGGCTGGGGCAGGCGAGGCTGGCGTCCCTGGGACCAGACGTGCGCGCGGGGGGGGGGGGGCAGAAAGGGAGAGGGGCAGATGGAGAAGACTTAGCACTTACATCATGAGGTGGCAAGATCCCAGCAGCCAGAAGCCAAAAGAAAAGTCTTCAGGGCGGTCAGGGAGACCCGACACGGCCACGCAACCGGCCACGCAACCGGCCTCGCAACCGGCCTGAACCAAGAGGCAACCACAGGGAGCCGGGTCCGTGCAGAGACCAGCTCCCCAGAGTCGGGAATCCAGTGAGCGCTCACGCAACGCCCTCGAGGTAGAGAGTCAGCTGCCAGCCTTATTGGATTAGGGCCCCGTGCATATGGCCTCATTTACCCTTAATTACCTCTTTAAAGGCCCCATCTCCAAATACAATCACATTAGGGGTTAGGGCTTCGACATCTAAATTTTGGGGAACACAAATAGGCCCTAACAGGCTTCTAAGCCACTTTTCTCAAAAAGCCTATTTATTCTGAAAGTTTCCAACATAGCTCTAACGTGATGTGCCCCAAATCTGTCTCCACAGGCCTGAGCTCTTACTTGTGCTACAGTCATACACTTACTTCCAACTGCCTAATAAATATGCTCTTTCTGATGCCCTGTTAACTTAGACTCAACTTCTCCCAAACCAAACTCATTGACCTCCTGGCCAAAGACGTTTTTTCTCACGTCTGCCTCAATCAATGGCTTGATTCGGTTTGAACTTACCTTTGGCTATTTACACTCTTCCTCATTCCTTCAGCCCACCAGTAAGTGTTACCGTCCCGGTTCAAGATGTGTTTGCATCTCTTCCATTTGTCCGGCTCTTCCTGATTAAAGGCCATTATAACTTTGCACCTGGATTTATACAGTAATTGCCTGTTATCTCAGTTCCCAGGTGTGGGAGGCAGACTCACGGATGACCCCACCCTCACTTAATCCCCTCATATTGAGTGTTGGAGGGATCTATGAATACGGTGGTATGTCACTCTCGTGGTTAGAAGATTTTACATGACACAGGTAGTTTTAAGAAAGGATTGAACTGAATCAGGTTAGGCCCAACCTGATCAAGTGAGTCCTTCAAAGAGATGGAGCTCATCCTGGTGAAAGAGGTTTGAATCGTAAGAGGAATTCAACAAGAAACAGGTTCGATTCTCCATCATTGGCTTTGAATATGGAGGAGGCACAGCAGCAAGGAAGGCGGGTAGCCTTTAGGAGCTGAGAGGGCACAGGATGATGGCTAGCAGGGAAAGGGAGCCCTCGATCCTACAGCTGCATGGAACCCAATTCCTCCACAGCCTCCTCAGCCTGGAGAATGATGCCAAGCTTCTGATAAGTCCTGATCGACTCCCTGACTTCAGCCTTGTGCGACCCTGAACAGAGAACATATCTATCTGTATTATGCCAAGACTCCTGAGCTAGAAAACTGTGAGGTCATAAATAGGCATTGTGTTGAGCCTCTAACTGTGTAGTAAGTTGTGACACAGACATAGAAAATTAATATTACTTGGCTATCACTCTAATTCATCTATCACTGCCATATTAATATCTCTGGTTCCATTAGTTCATTCTGAATCCACTAAAAAAATTTGGTGCCCTTTTGCCAACTTTACTGAACATAATCATAATGCTGTGGGCCAACATGCCCTTGAACACACACATACACACATATGCATTTCCTAGAGAAAGTAAACAGGCAGCTTTTGGAAATATAATCAAATTATCAAAAGTACATAGAACCAGTTATGCATATTTTGAAAGGTAATTCAGCTCCATTTGTTCTGATACAGTGTTTAAAAAAAAAAAAGCCCAATGTTTTAATAAAAACAGTTAACAGAAAATCTAGCAGCATTTATAACACCTAATGTTAAGTTCCACCACTATGCCCAAATGCTCTTTTTCCCCAATTATTTTTAATCATTCCATCGAAACTTACATCCAATTTTCAAAGAACTTTGATTTTGGCTTCACCGGAGATAGCAAATCTATTTCCCCCATTTGGCAATAAAAACTTTTCTCTAAAGGCAGGCCAGTCTTCCTAATGGCTCGTTTCACATCTCTGTTTAGTGTGGTTCCTCTTCTGAACCACTCATACCTCTCTATCAATCTAAATCCTACAGATCCTTCAGGATGGACGAGTCCAACATAATTTCCTGTGCATTACTTCATTAACTTAGCAAACACATGTTGAGTAACCTACAAGGTGCTTGGAATGATGAGGTGAGTGAGATTAAAAGTGATGCTTTTCCATGGGAAATGGGTTGAGTTACAGTAAAGACGCACAATAGAGTATTAGGCAGCTATGAAAAAAATTGAATGGGGATGATCTCTATGGACAATATCAAATGATACTGTTAGAAATTGATCTCTATTGATACAAAAGACCTCCGTAAACAAGTGTACGTGTATAGCTGGCTATCTTTTGCCTAAGGAAGAAAGGAAATTTTTTTTAAATCTGCTTATCTTTACAAAAACAAAGTCAAGAAGAGTAAACCAGAAACATGGAGTTGATTGGATGCAAGCAGTGGAGCCAGTGGTAGGGCCAGCAGGGAGGCAGCAGGAAGAAAGGAACTCGGGGGGAGTGATCCTTCCCTGAAGGTACTTTTTCAAATAGATTTTGCTCTTGGAAATATGGTAATGTTCCGCATCAATTCAATCAACAAAGACAGGAAGGTGGGAAAACGCTGTAACTGAAAGCAAACTGAAGCAAATAAATCTAATTAGGTTTCAAATGGATGTCATTACCTCACTGAAGGGAGAGAAAAAAAAAAAAAAGTAGTACAAGCCATCCAAGTGATCTATAAAAGTGGTGTTCGATTATAATCCAGTTTGAACGGGTCCTTTCCTTACCTCTAAATTGTTTGGATTCTTGGTATTTAATGGATTTAAGGTCATCTCTTACGTTGCCGTGATCCCCTATTGTTTTGGCAAGACTTGTAACCAGCCTGAATAGTCAATTTGCATCTTTTATTTATGTTGTTTGTTTTCCTGTGTTAAGTACACACTATAGAAATGGAAACTTTCCGTCACTGAACTTTTCTCTCTTAGCTCACGACCACTCACCTGATCTAAAAATGCCTTTAACACGGTTGCATGTGGTTGTTAAAGTTGTTTCAGTTGTGTGCACACACACGCACACACACACACACTCTCTCATCTAGAATTACAAACTTTACAGATAACTAAAGTTTAATGCTTGGCTCACCTATGCATCTATCTATATACCTATCTACTTAACCAACATACACCCTGCCATATATATGTTTTTCTTTTGATGATTTGGAGAACTTTTCAACATTTGTTATTCCATTGGCTTTTCACATTAAGGGAGGGAAAAGCAGATGTGAGGGTGTCTCATAAAAATAATTACTAAACATCAGTGTCCTCAGAGTCTATGTAAACAGGGGTGCCCTGCACTGTGCCTTGAAAGTCATGTGTTGTGAAAACATGAAATAAGTTAATATCATGATGCATCCAGAAAGATAACAGTAGACTGACTTCTTTACAATCTAATTTCCCCATCCTACCTGTCTTTTGTCTTAAATTTTCATTTTTTTTTTTTTTTTTTTTTTTTTAGTTATTAGTATCTAATTTTACATAACGCTTCTTGGCTTTTCTCAACGTCCAGATGTTTTCACTTCTTGCTGGGTCAGGATATAAACCTCGAACAAGCTTCTCCCTAGTTCCAAGTAGTTTTGGACTGTGGGTACAAAAATCTGTATTAATTTGTCTTTTGCATAAACTAAAGATAAGAAAACTATGAGTGTGTGACACTCTCTTATGAAAAAAAAAAACAACTGTGGTTTTATTTTCCTAATCAGGTTTTATGAAATCAATGTTGTCTGCTCTGTGTCTTATTTACTTCTAGAGTCTCTGTGTCACTAGATTTTATTGCTGAATAAGTACTATTTTCAATTATCTGTCACAAAATATATATAGATTTTCAGCTATCTCTAAGTATAATAAAAATCTAATATCTGAACTTATATTTTATATGTGTATATACTTCTACATGCTTTTATGTTAATGTCACATCTTTTCTTGCTTAAATATGTCACAACGGAAATAAAAAAGAAGAGAAATTTAAGATACCAAGAACCTATCTTTCTAAGACATCATTAAATAATTGTGCTATTTCTATTCATTTTCATAAGTTCCCTTTCTCTCAAGTGGTATGTTTTAAATACTCATAACCAAAAGTAAAGACAGAGGCTGAAAAATAATTCCCAAACATATTATTCTAATGAATTCTAGTCTGAGTAGCTATGAAACCCGTGCACCAGTCAGAAATGCCAAGACCCAGGCCCTCAGCCGAGCGATGTTTCTAGGAGGCTGCATGCCAGGAGGGAGACGAGACGCCCGTCTCTGGAGAGGCCAGGGCACTTTCTGGTAACGGATTGGCTGGTGTTAACCCCTGTAGGGCAATTTGCAATATAAGTAATTACTTTTTGTGCATGTACATCTTCCCTGAATGTTCAACTGGGAACACTTTCATTAAATGTTATTCTTTCCACGCCATAAATTAATCCCCATACGTACTGTAGACCCCTTGTGAATCTCGAAAAGCATCCGTGATGATTAATCATTTAATTGGAGAGAACTGTTTGGAAATTGTTTTTTTTTCCCCAACTCTTTGAGCAGCTCAATATATGCCCAGCTGCACGTAATAAACGTATCTCGATAAATTAATTTATTGAACAACTATTAGGTGTCCAATACTATGCCGAGAGTGTAAGGATAGAGAACAATTAAGACAATTTCTAACTTCAAGGAGCTTATAACCTAGCAATAAAACAATGAAATGACACATTCAAAACACCGTGGCAAATGCCTCAGGCCTAGGAAGAAAAGAGATGATGATCTTGAGGGCCTCAGTGGCCTGGAGGCCCTGCTGCTCACTCAGGGCACCTGCTCCCCAGTTTCAGCCAGGTCACCAGGTGTGTTGTTTTACCCAAGCGAAACTGGAAGTCCAGTTTTTTATGTGTGTTCAACCAGTTTTCAAATGTTGGCACCCAATTGAAGAATTTTATTTTTAAAACTATCTGTGGGCCAATCTGTCACACCTCTAGGTCACATTCAGCTGGTGAGCTGGCATCATGGAACCTCGGATATGAAACAAGAACAACAGAACCAACTAGATCTAATTAATCGCCAGATTATATACTACAAGCAATATGTGCATATAGGGGAGAAAACGAAACTGCGTGTGGAAGTGGAAGATGCCACAGAAGGGAGACCTGGACTGAATTTTGAAAGAAAACACTTCGCCTTAGGTTACAGAAAATGTAAAAAAAAAATCCTAAATCCACATGACCTTAACAGAAAAATGTGGAAGGCACTGCAAACACTAAAAGAAACGTTGAACAATATTCAGATAAACCCAGTTGTGAGCCACACCCACGCTCCCAAACATTTCTCCATTAGTAGTAATAGAAGATGATGATGAAAATGAAAACCTTGTTGCCTGCAGCTTTTAAGATATAAAAAGTGGTTATTGTCACTGCCTTATGAGATCAGGAGGGTTACACAGACAAGAATGATGACCCTAACATTTGCTTTTAGGACATTTTGAAATATTTGTCAAGCTGGTAATTGTGTGCAGATGACATTTAAGAATTAAACGCTCTTTGCAAACTCCGTCCTCCTGGAAATGCCTGGGCTACGCTGGGTCCCTTCTAACGAGAGAGGACGAGGACGCGTCTGTGCAGACACGCACGCGGCCTTCTCCTCGGTCACTGCCACCAGGAGCCGAGGAGTCATCACAGACGTCTCTGTTGTTTGCAGCCCTGCAGGGTCAGGACACATCCTTCAAATCCGCTTTTTATTTTTTGATCGATGGAGATGCGGGCACAGTGGAGTGTAAAATAATATTCATGCACCTCTGCTGAGAAAGAAAAGTCAAAAATAGAAGGGAAAAAAGCTTTTTGTGGGCAGAGAGAAACTGAAACAAGATTGGCTGGAATAAAAGATTGATGAAGAGGTATTCAATGCTTGCAGGGGAAAAAATTGGGAAAACAATTGATGTCAGGAAGCTTTAGATAAGACACTCAGAAATTTCATTTTAATATTTATTGCTTGTAGTGAAATTGATCATATCTCCGGCATGATGAGGTCATGAAAGAAGAGATTGATGCAGGCAAATTCATTATTTCTGCTTCTGCTCTTTCTATTTTGATATTAGTCTATTTTCCCCCAGTAAACTATCCCATTGCATACCTCCCCACTTCGGCCATTTTTTTGGTAATGTAATTTTCCTGTCATCTTTTATAAAATACTAGGGCACCCATCTGTTGGAAGGGTAGGGATAAAAATAGTTTCCTTTAGAATAAAACTCTGACTCTACCCAGCTCAGCCACATGAAAGATAAGTCAATCCTCTAGTGGACTTTTATCAAATTATATTTTCTGGTGCCAGGGCAGGCTAGCCTCCTTGAACTTCTTTACTCTGTGCATGAGACAAACTGCGGGTGCTAATTAACACAAGGGATTTACTCAGTCATACAATTATATACCAGGGGTTGTTCTCTTTCTTGAATATTTATTCAACTAGGATATTTCAATACAAATACTCTGATCTCATTTGATTAAAATCAAGAAAATAAACATGAACAATATCAGAACAAATGACAGTCTAGTGAGATATCTTGAAAGATCACTGACAGGGTCATGGGTCTCAAAGACTGGCTTCAGATGTCAGCCTGTGTCCCCATGAGCACCACCAACCATAAGTGCAGATGACAGGGACACTCGCCTTACCAAAGATTGTGGCAAATCACATCTCTTTATCCAGAAATGCTCCTGAATCCAACATCCAAAAGCAGTAGTCTCCCTGGACACGGTGAAGGGACCTTCAGCCCAGCCAAGCAAGCTTGGCGAGCTGGTTTTGCCAAGCAAGCACACGGAGCTTCTTTAGGTTGTGCGCAGCAGAGCAGCAACCATGTTTTTACTCACACTGTACATAAGCTTGAGAAAATATCCCTTACCTGAAAAAACTGTTATTGTTGAAATTACTTTTGATACTGTCATATCATAATTATTATTATGAGAATTTGGGGGAAGGCAAATAGAGATTATTGGAAGATAAGAGCTAAAGCTCCACCAAACCATCTTAAACTTTGCCACTAACTTAGGATATTTCTGGCGTCACATCTCACGTGCCCACCAAAATTACACCTGCCAGAGTCACCATCTCAGGCCCACGCTGAGTGACCACTCACGTCTACGCCACCGCCACAGCTTCCTCTCTGGCCTCCCGGTCTCCCCACTGCAGCCAGAGGGGTTTTCTCAAAATATGAATCGGACTCTTAGTCTTCCCCATGTTAAAACCTCTGGTCACTTTCCAGAATAAAATCCAAACTCCTGCGCGTGCTCAGCCCTCCTCCGACTCACCCTCCACATCCTGCCCCATCCTCCCGGCGCGACCGGCCTGTCCTCTGGTCCTCCGACTAGACAGGCTCCTCCTACTTGGGGACACTAGCTACCCTTTCCAAAGGCACGCTGGGGCACCCATCACCAGGGTGTTTTCATAATTGCCCCCTCAGTGACTCAGACTTTTCCAGTCCCACGCAGGCTCCTCAGTCTCCCACTGCTCGCCCTTTGCAAAGCGGCTGCCTCTGCACCGCCGCTCTGCGCTCTGTCTCACCACCTTGTTTTGTTTTCTTCTTTTTACTAATTGCCACAAAGTTATCTTATCTACTTTACTTCTTCTCTGAGTTTCCTCACCCTCGTCCTCTTTGAATGAAACATCCATCAAGGCAAGGATTTAGCTGCATTTAACAGACTTCAGTTGCCAGTGGGGAATCAGCATGTGTTTAAAACTGAGTGTATTAACATATGAAGGGTAAAGCACTTGTGGTAGCTGAAAAATGCGTCCCCTCCACACACAAGATACCTATGTCCTAATCCCAGGAGCCTCTGCATGTGTTAGTTTACGTGGCAAAGATACTTGGCAGACGTGATGATCTTGAGAGAGTAGCCTGAGTTTTCCAGGCGCGTGATCTAATCGCAGATATCCTTCTAAGAGGGCAGCAGCGGGGTCCAAGTCAGAGTGAGTAATGGGATGACGGGAGCAGAGGTCTGGGGGACACAAGGCCATAAGCCAGAGACAGCAGGCAGCCCTAGAAGCTGTGAAGGCAGGAAATGGATTCTCCCCCAGACCCTCCAGGAGGAACATGGCCCTGCCCGCACCTGGGTTCTAGCTCCCTGAGATTGATTTTGGAGTACTGACCTTCCGAACTATAGGAGAATAAATCTGTGTTATTTAAGCCCCCATATTTGTGGTAATTTTTAAAGCAAGAATGCAATAGGAAGCTACACAGTACTGGATACATGGAGGTTTTACATATAATTCAAAAGGAAGAATGAATTCCAAACAACTAACATGCTTTAAAGTCAATGACATTTGAAACGACCATAGTAAATATTTTGGCTATGTGCAGTGCACATACATTATTACATAATTATTAATAAAAATAAGTATACCATCCTTAAGTTCTCCACATTTAAGTGAGAATTAACAATCATTGAATCAAGAAGGTTGTTTGGCAATCACTGAATTTGTTTTCTCCTGCTGATAATTGTATCTAAGAAATGTGGAAACAGAAAAAATCATAAGTGCCATATTTCTCAAAAAGAGCCCTGGCTGGAAATGAATACTGTGGTCATAGATGGCAAGCATACAGTTCATCGCTGGAATAAAGACTGTGAAAGAATAAGAGACTCGATCAGGGGCTCTGAGAAGGAAAAGCCTTCTGCTATTTGTTAACTAATAGGAGGAAGCTAATGGATATTTAGTACCAGCTACTAAGTTTAAGTTAAAATTAGATTTATTTGGAGTCTTATCAAAAAAGGCAAGTTTCATTTAAATCTCTTTGCTAACAATGGCAGCTAACTTTCCTGTAACACTTAAAGTTTTGTTATATTGGTTTGAAGAACTGTTGATTTACAACTTTGAGATTAAAAACATTGGTTATAAAAATGGATTTGTTGCAGTGTTCATTGCAGGAAAGAGAAACTGTTTACTGAAAGTTGTGAATGAAGATTCATGGGAGATGGTTTGTACCTGGCAACTCATGATGTCTAATTTACGACAACTCCACTGATCTGGATCTAATTAACGGAAATTGTATAAAAGGACTTACGAAGAGTCTCTTAAAATTAGGAACATAGCTAAGGTACCTCTCTTGTAAAATCTATTTTACAGGTGGAAATAAACGTGACTGTAACAATGCATGATCTCAGTTTGTTTAAATAATTATTATATGTCATATTATTAAAATTTTCCAGTGCTTATGGTGAGAATATTTTTCATGTAAAGTGTTCCCAAGGGAAGGGAAGAAGCTCTGTCTTCTTTCTCAGGCACAGAGCAAAGCCACTGGCCATGCCCCCCTCAGCACAGCTCCACACATTTAATTTCTATTCTTTGAGACAATTCTTCTTCAAGTTCCTATGTTCCTTTTCCTTTCCCTCTTCTCCTTTCTTGGATAATTCTCCAGAATTCCCCCAAGCATCCTTTTGAAGTTTCAGAGAATCAGACCACAAAGCACACAACCAGGACGGTTGCTAACACCCATATGTCACCAGCCTCTGAGTGAAGGTTTTTCCAAGTTCTTGGTGTTTGTCACAGAAGAGAATTTCAAGACACACATAAGCCAAGCAAGGGAAAGCTTTATGGAAAGCAAAAGTGCACTCTCAGGAAAGAGAGCGGGCAGGCTCAAAAAGAGCAGCTGCCCTGAGAGGAAGTGGTCTCAGAGCTTTTGTAGCCTTACTAATTGAGGGGAGGGATTTTCAAGGATAAGGGGTTGGCTTTAACTAAAAAATTGGGTAGTTAATTCCTAGAATTGGGTTCCCTCCCATTTTCACATTTTACATGGTTGTTTCAGATTTGTCATGGTGATTTCAAGTGAGAAGAAACTTTAACACTATAATGTAAATGATATCGTAATTAGCCAACATTCATCTAAGGTGGCAGAGATAGCTGACAAGCTGGTGGAGGCCAGCTCTTGTCTGTGGTTTTCAGCCCCTCTAGCTAACTTCTGCTTGAGAGTTGTTTACTTTAACACCCACACCCAATCTTCAAGCACCTGCGTCCAGTCTCAGCCCTGTCTCCCAGTCTCTTACTCTAATACATATGCATACACATATACACGTATACACACTAACACACTGTGCATATATGTGGAAATGTATTTGCATGCAGAAAGTCTTCCTTTGAAAATAGAATACAGCATGTAAGTAGTCAGCATTCAAACAGCAACCAAACAGGGGAATTCCCAATTATTCAAGATAATCTCCAAGAAAGAAAATACCAGTTTTCTCCTAGCATTGCTCCTCTGCGGTAGCAGGTCCCTTCATATGAATTTTACCTTTATTTTACTCTCAGCCTGTGGTTCGTTATGAGCCTTAGGACTGTTATTTGGCTCTTCCTTGACCAGTTCTTTCCATGAGACTTGCTGGCTTATGCTTCTCTCCTGATTTTTATTATTCTGCTCCTGTCCTTGTTGACCTCATGTAGCTGGCTTCTGTTCTTTTCTCCAACCTGTCAGGAGCATTTGGAAGCTCAATCCTGTCCCCCTAGGTGTTGCTACACCTTCTGACTTTACGACATCCTCACACAAGGTGAGCATGTACTCTTTTCTATCATCCCAGTCACTGATGAAGATGTTTAATAGTCCTGGGCACAGGGCTGACCCCGGCAATACACCACCTGTGTCTGCCAAGTTAATGGCATGCCACTATTAATTACTCCTTAGGAGGAATGTAGGAGGTGACAGGGAATAACACACCTCTAACATTCCCAAACATTGAAACAAGTATCCCATGGGCTTCTGTAGAAGTTCATTTACATAAATGGTTCTTGATCTTTTAGAGGTCACCGAGCCTTTGATGACTAGATAAAAGCCATGGAATCTCTTTCCCAAAAGATATGTATGCACACACACACACACACACACACACACACGCCACAACATTTTTAATAAAATTTTAGAAAATCCAAGGACTTTCCTTGAAGTACATCTCTGAAGGTCCTCCAGTCTAGAACATTAAGGTTAAAAACACCTAATTAGGGCCACGAGAGGTGGCTCACGCCTGTAATCCTAGCACTCTGGGAGGCCGAGGCAGGGAGATTGCTCAAGGTCAAGAGTTTGAAACTAGCCTGAGCAAGAGCAAGACCCCGTCTCTACTAAAAAATAGAAAGAAATTAATTGGCTGACTAAAAATATATAGAAAAAATTAGCTGGCCATGATGGCACATGCCTGTAGTCCCGGCTACTCAGGAGGCTGAGGCAGGAGGATCACTTGAGCCCAGGAGTTTGAGGTTGCTGTGAGCTAGGCCGACGCCACGGCACTTTAGCCCGGGCAACACAGTGAGACTTGGTCTCAAAAAATAAATAAATAAAACCAAGAATTGTTGCAGTTTTAATAATATATATTAATATGTAGGCCTCAAATTATCTCTCTCTCTTTTTAAAATTTGCTTTTTGAAAACATTGTATTCTACACGAAAATTAATTCAGAGAGCTTCCAGTTACACCATCAGCCCTGATACACAGAGAGTCAGCTGCAAATACTCCTTTCCAGAGTAAGTTCTAAGGGTCCAGAATCACTGAAGCTTGCTGCAGGAGCAGTTTGTGCCTATAGCTCCCAGAGTACTATGACATATCTCTTCTTTTTTTAGAAACAGTGATAGTCAAGAGGAAGAACCAAAACTTGAGTTATATCAATTGTGTCATTTTGCATGGCCACTTAGAATTTTTTAAAATTCATGTTTAAAATTTAAAGCAGTGAAACAGAGTGTGAACTGCAATGTATAATATTTTTGTTTGGTAAATGCAAATTTTAGATCATACATGGAATATTTTACTGAATTTGAATAACTTTAACATTGTAATTAGTCTCTTTATTTTTAATTACGTTTGTTACAAAACTTAAGGATAAATCAAGAAAACAATGATTATGACTGATTATTGAAAATAATTTTGTCCTATATGAGCAGAGGATGAGTGTCAAAAACACCACTGCCAGTATGGAACACGTGAATGTCCTCCTCTGCCCTCTGGCTTCAAATTAGGTTTATAGGGGACCATTGGCCCAGGATCAGGAAAGGAGAAGAGTGAGTTTGAGGCATTTATCCCCTCCCCTCCCTGCAGGCTTGCTCTGGTCTGACAATATCCTTTGACTTTGACCAGAGGTCACAGCTCTTATCAGTGGTTCTCTTCACAGAGCTAGTTCTCAATATTCATATTCCCTCTCTCTTTCTTTCTCTCTCTCCCCCTCTCTCCTGAATTATAATAATTGCTTGCCCCTCTTGCCAGTTCAGACGCTGGGGTGGAAATGTACTGCCCTCACCCCTTACTAGCCTAAGAGTACTGCACTACTTCCTGTATTTTTCCTACACTCCGCCCACACCTTTGTAAATTTAGTTTCTAAATTTTCAAAATGACCCAATTTGTATGTAACAACGATTTCCTGAGACCCTGACTAATATATATCCTTACTCCTCATAACCCCAATTTTCATCACTGTTCATTATCCTAAAACTCAAATGGAAAATTTTCTCCTCCTTAAATATGTATATTCTAATTCCATGGGTTCTTAGGATCATGGAAATTGAGCAGTTGACATTAGTTGTTTAATTTCAGTTTAACTGTTCAGGGAAGGGAAGCGGAGTATCACAGGATGTGCACACTTAGCTAAGGAATCTCCTACAGCACAGCCCCTAAAAATCACCCTCCCTTCTCAAATGCTTGCCATTTGTCTCATTTAGCACAACCGATTCCCCACAAAAATCGCTTCAGTATTTTGCTGCTTCTCTCAAAAATGGGGACTAAGAGCCACAAGTCATACCATCTCTGCAAATTAAATTTATACATTCTAGGATTAGTCAAAACCTTTCATCATTTTAAAGTGGTTAAAGCTAATGGAAAGAATTAATTCCAGACAGTACTGACTTCCATCTGTCCAAATCCCCTACATTTCATTTCATCCTTTTCTAAGGTAACTACAACTATAATGATGACTAAAAGACTCTACTGAAAGTTTTTCTTAGACTAAAGAATATTTTCATTAATATTTTTCAAAAAAATGTTTTATGGGCCAAAAAGGCACATTCATTGAAATTCAAAGGATATTGATTCTCTGGCCTGATAATGTTTAACATGACTTAAGTACCCTCATAGTGTGAGAACTTGACCTCAGAGTACCAACCAAACTCAAGCAAGAAAACTTAGAATTATACCTAGCAAAGAATAAAACCATGTAATTTTGGCAGAATAATTTGTCAATTTGATCTGACCCATATGTGATTACCCAGAAGAAGATCTGGTGGTGGGAAGGGCAGCAGAAGATACAATTACCATGGCTAATCTGTATTGATAAAAATAAGAGCTACAGTTGAACAACAACAAAAGCAATAGCAATAGCAATAATAATAGCTAACACTTACATTATGTTTACTATGTAAGCAAGGCACTATTTTAAATGTTTTTCATGCATTGATTCACTTAATCCTCAGATCAATTTCAGGAGTTAGATTCGCTTATTATTGTTCCCATTTTACAGATAAAGAAACTGAGACTCAAGAGTTTATTTGTCAATGACTAGAATCTAGAAAGCTAGTTAAGTAACAGACCTGGGATACAACGACAGCCCTGGCTCTGGGTTCACACATCCAGCCACCATAATATACCATTTCTACTGGAACTTGGGAACACAGTCCTTTTAATTATGTGCAATTTGGAAAAATACAATCAGCTTAACAGCACATGAATTCCATTTAATCTTTGTTTCTCTTTCAGGAACAACAACTAAAAATGGGAACTGAGGTATCCCAAGAGAATTCTTACTGCCATAACATTTGTGAGGTCATGAGAGCAGCATCAACACCTTGGGACCTAGTTTTGTCAAGAAGAAAAGAAAATCAATAACCTAGTTCAGTAATTCTCATCATTTGGGAGGAAATCAAGAATCCCTTTGTGATTCTGTTGACAGCTATGGTTCCTGTCCCCAGAAAATGTCTACTTTGAATTCAATTTCAAAGAGTTTGCAGAAGCCTTGATGCCCATCCATAGGCCACAGGCCCTCTTCTTAGGTGAGTTCTGAATCTAAAGTGCTGTATACTTTGAGGAAAAAAGAATCAACCAACTGATTAATATTTATTAAGCAACTACCATGTACAAAACACTGTGCTGGATCTTGTGTGGAGAATATAAGAAAAGATATTATATAATCCCTACTTTCAAACATCTTTATAATCTAGTTTGTAAAACAGGACAAAAGTAGGAATATTAACTTCTCCAGGTACTCAGAAGAAAGAAATATCACTTCTAACTTGAGCTGTCAGGCAAGGCTTCAAAAGAGGATGTGAAACATAAACTAACCTAGAGAAATAATTAGAAATAGAGAGAAAGTAGGAAAAGACATTTGATATCAGGAAATAATAGAATTCTTCATTTTAACACTTGACTAAATTTGTGGGCTGAAAAATATAATTTTATGAAAAATGCTATATGTTAACTATAATTAAGAATCCTATTTTTCTACCAGATAGTGTGCTTCATGCCACATCAGTACCAATTAGTTCACCTCAGTGCAGCTATCTGCTGGGATATCCAGCTATCACACAACTAGAAGCCCTTGGCCTTCCCTCTCAGAAGCCAACTAGAATGTGTATTGCACTGTTAACCTTGATGAGAATATCTGTCAATAGAAATTGGCTTGAGGCTCTTAACTCATTTCCCTGTGGCCAGAGGACCTAACAGATAGAAATTTATTTTGATTCCAAGGTGGCTTTGTATCTCATTAGCAATCCCAGGAGCCTCCACCCTTTTCATTCAACTGTCAACAGTCTTTGATGTTCTGAATAAAGAAGCTGTAGGAACTGGGAT
Source organism: Lepilemur ruficaudatus (assembly GCA_963574885.1). Taxonomy (NCBI): domain Eukaryota; kingdom Metazoa; phylum Chordata; class Mammalia; order Primates; family Lepilemuridae; genus Lepilemur; species Lepilemur ruficaudatus. The sequence goes on from CAUYRT010013451.1 coordinate 19,870, forward strand.
TAAAAAGAAGAGGGGGGGGGAACAACCACTGTTGCCTTTCTCAGATTCCATGTGGAGGTGCTGAGCTAGCTCAACTCCCTAAAGAGCTCCCTTTTTATTTTCTTTGTAATCCCGGTGACAATTCAGGATGCAGGCATTCACATCATGAGGCTTGATTCTTGCTGCAATTCTTTCCAGCAAAATACAACACAGGACAGGGCGTATTTGAAATTCTGATAGAGTCAATGTTGACTTGATTGGAAAACTCTAAAAATTAGAATTAAAATCTGAAGAGAGACAGATTAAGTTACTAATTGGCTAGGGTTGCCAGAAAACAGCAACGTACAGAAATAGAATATGAGGAAGAAGACATCCAGCAAAATTGTTATCATGCATTCAACCAGAAATGGATCCTGTAGTCCCATGTGCAAATGAGATGCAGGTCTGTAGTAGTTGCCTTCTTTCAAGAGATTCACAATTTTGAAGTGTTATAGCATATTCCCAGAGGACTAGGTGAGATTGGGTGTGGGATGGGGTAGAGAAGAAATTGTCACAGAAAATTAGTAGTCCAGAAAAAAGAAATGAAAACATAATTTGAAATGAACTCAAATATTAATACTTTGGCACTCTATAGATAGGGGTGGCATGGAATAAGACTCAACGTACCTCTAGGATGGCTGCATCATTTATAATATTTGGGGCTGCAAATAACATAAAACCCTGACTCAAATTGTAATTCAATTAAAAAATTTTTTTTTCATTTATATAGTGTCTCACATAATGAAATAACAGAGGTAAGGCAGGACTTAGCTAAGGAGGAGCTATCAGGATTACAGCTCTGCCACCCTGAGATTCTCTTGGCTCCCTCTGCCCAAGACCGGCTTCATTCACAGGATGAAGATAAAATGCCTGTGGCAGTTCTAGGCATCATGGCCTGACATGACAATGCCTAGAGGAAAAACAGAACCAGTTTTTCCTATGTCTTTTTCTCAGGATTGAGGTAACCTTTCCTGGAAGCCTCCAGCAGACAGTCCCTCCCATCTCTTTATATCACATGCCCATTCCTAAATGAATTACCAGTGGGAAAAATAGGATTACCATGACTAATTCTTAAAGTGTAGTGCCCAGACCATCAGCAGCACCTGACAACAATGCAAACTATTAGGACCAACTGCAGATTTACTGAATCAGAATCTCCAGAGTTGAAGCACAGCAATCTGTGTTTTAATAAGAATTCTAGGCAATTCAGATTGATTTAAGTAGAATTCAATGGATGTTGGAATCTCAGCAACTGAAAGAGACCACAACCATTCAGATGACCAAGAAGTCATACTCAACTAGCATTTTTGAATGCTTACTCCTTTCCTTTCTTTCTTCCTTTTTTTTTTTTTTTTTTTTTTTTTTTTTTTGCTAAAAGCAGACTAGATATCCTGAAATACTCCTGCCACCAAACACCTGGAAATGCTGCCTAAATATAACCAAAAATCTTTTAAATGTATTAGCCAAACTCTCAGGAATGAAAGTGAAACCCTCAAAGGTTCAAAATAAAGAGAAGTCTGAAAAATAGATACTCAAGTTTCTGTTACTCTGAAGGTCACTGCTAATCTCAGTAACATAGGGTCTTGTGTGTAAATGACACATGGGGTGGCCACAAGGTAGGGCCATAGAACTGAGATTCTTATATTGAGCCAGGGCCATCTGAAAACAGGTGGACTTGATGAAAAACCACTCACAGAAGGAGGCAACATGGGACCTTCTCTATCTTTTTTTTTTTTTTGAGACAGAGTCTCACTCTGTTGCCTGGGCTAGAGTGCCATGGGGTCAGCCTAGCTCACAGCAACCTCAAACTCCTGGGCTCAAGCAATCCT
>CAUYRT010013454.1:0-19640 GCA_963574885.1 Lepilemur ruficaudatus
CAGTATAATGTTTACAGTCACAATTTATAGTGAGCTGATTTCCCAAAATATATTACCACTCAAGTTGACTTATCTTGTTACATTTAAAAATCTACTCTGTCAAAGTAGTCCTTAGAGTACATACATAGTGCTCCAACTGTATCTATGTACAACCAACACTCCATTCTGAGTGTATAATTAAATGATTTTCAGTGAATTTACCAAGGTGTACAGTTAATCACATGAATCAATTTTTGAGGAATTCCTTTCCCCTATTGAGACCCCTAATTCCGCTCCCCCACTACTTTTCAAGCATATTTTGGGAAATCAGCTCACTATAAATTGTGACTGTAAACATTATACTGTAAATGCTTTGTAGTTTTTCCCCCAATAAAAAAGGAAAAAAAAAAAAAAAAAGACAGAGCATTGTGGAAAGAATCTTGGACCTTGAGCCAAACAGAAATAGGTCTGGTCTACAGCGGTCACATATCTCTGTGTGATTGGGGCCGGGCATTCAACCCCCCCCCCAAAAAAAAAAAAAGAACAAATGCGTTAAAGAAAATAAAAATAAGAGAATATGGGAGAACTAGATTTTAGGACAAGCAACCCCTTTGGGAGTCACTTGAAAAGAAAGACAAAACAAAGCTTCTGGAAAAACCTCTTTTCCAAGTTTTCTTGCCCTTATCATGCATATACCTCCATAAGCAGAGGGTCTGATGTGGTAAGATGGATTCACAATGTGGAATTTTGAGTCTGTGTCCCAGGTGTCTGTGATCACACAAAGCACCACCTCTTTGAGTTCTGTTTCCTCATCTGTAAGTAGGTATAATTATAATTTTTATATATGTCAGTGCAGCCTGTTATTAGGGTCCAGTGACATTATAAAATGTAAAACAGTGCCGCATTAACCAGCAGTCACAAAGTGGTAGCCTCAAGACCAAATTTGTCCCACAGAAATGTTTTGTTTATCATGCCCACAGTATTTTTAATTCCTTATTGGCTGTCAGAATTTACAGATCAGGGGATTATCCTTAAAACTCTGGATTTTCAGGTCACCCTGAGAGACTGACAAGACCAGGCGCATGTTTCTCATGACAGCAAGCTGCTCGAGCAGAGGCAGTCCTCTGCCGGGTCTGGACAGGGCAAGAATGCGGCACTTTGCCACAACCCATACCCTGGCCCCCTTCTCTCATTTGGGTTACCTTGCTGGTTCCTTTCAACATTCGAATTAGTGATCCCTGGTAAGCTGCTAAGTCTCTGTGCATATGTTATTATTTAATATGTGCACTAACTTCTCCAGTCTTTGTCCCATTTTTGTCTCGAGAACATTAGTAACTTGTGTTCCTTGCCTCCTCATATCCTATATAACCTTTCTGGATGCATCAGAGGAAAGATATCATTCACACTTTAGTTGTAGTTCTTTCGTAAATCTCTTCATGATCCATATCAAGAATTGCACGATTAGCTAAATAAATCATGATTAGTAAGATGACACTAGATTAGAAAGGTCATTTACTTGGGTCCATTTCTGTCTGGATAATTCCTGATCAATCAATATAAAGAGAAAAGCAATGCCTGAAATCCACAACTGGCTCAGATAAGTTTCTACCCTTTATCAATATATAAAATATATCTACGAAAGAGAAACTTATGTAGTGAAATTAGAAGAAAAACCTGGATCACAAGTCAAAGCTGCCATATGCCAGACTTAGCTATAGAAAGTCATTTAGGATGTGAAACATAGAACCTCAAAATTCCTCATTACCAATGCTAATCATTTCTTTGCTAAGCTAGATGTGAATTAAAAATCATAGAACAGCTTTCAAAAAGCCAGACCTTTACTAAACTTAACCATTCCTACAGTTAGGTTTCTGGACATTAAAAAGCAAGCTGAATTTCTCCTTATCTTTTCAGGTGTTATTTTTAAAAACCTTGCATTCTTCAGTAGAAAGATCAGTTGTGATTTTTAAAAGTTGTTTTTAAAACATAAAAAATGGCTTGGAGGAATTTTTACAATGTACCATAGAGCAAAGAAAGCAAGGCACAGACAATAGTAGTTATCTGAAACCATTTTTTACATAAAACACCACCAAATAAACCCTTGTCTCCATACAGACAGACACATAGATATGGTATGTTATGATTTAAGATACATGTGATTATATGAGAATTGAGAAAGCTATGACTGCATATATATATATACCAGTTGATAAAGCTGATTGCGTGACCAAGAATGATGAGCTGGTGTCATACAAAGGTAGAAGAAGCAAATACATGTATATGAATCCATCAATGTAAAATTACATATCTGAATAAATAAATGCATAAAAATTCAGTAATCAAAAGAAGCAGAAAAATAAGACTTATGAACTGCGACTTAAAAACTATGAAATTTTTAATTCTACATTACAGCAATTGAACAGTAATGCTATAGAAAGAGCCATTCAACACCTATATTGAGCGAATAGTTGCAACGGGGACAGCTTGGCAAGAATGAAATAGCTTCCCAAAGTCTTCAAGTCAGGAAGCTGAAGAACAGTTTTTCCCATGTTTTGTACTTTTGCTTGCTGAATTTCATTCTGCTTTCCGTTGCATAGTGTGCTCCAGATCCTCAGAGAAGTTGGTCCTTAGGAGAGGAATGGCAATTTAATTTTCTGTATTTGCTTTTTTGTTGTTGTTGTTTTGATAGAAATAATTTCCTCTTCCTTGTCTACATATCTCATGACTCCTGTCTTCCCAAATATGTAGGTTCACATTCCCAATGTTAAATTGTGTAAACTACGTATTTTACAGCAGCCGACTCAGCAGAGAAGTGCTCCTGACATCTCCTTCACCATTGATGCAAACAAGCAACAGAGGCAGCTGATCGCAGAACTAGAAAACAAGAACAGGTAAGGCGTTGCAGATATGTTAGCTTGTTTGAGCAACTTGTACATTCATTCATTAATAACCTATGTTCGTGCTTTAAAGTCTCCAGGCTTTTCACGCTGTATGCATATTCAAGGCAAGACTTCCACAGTCAGTGATGCTGGCTTCTGAAAAGCTAGTCTTTAAATCTTTAGATCTTCAGAAGCTTCATGAGAAAACTGTGTGTGTGTGTGTGTGTGTGTGTGTGTGTGTGTGTGTGTGTGTGTGTATACAGGTCTGAGATGTCAATGAAATTAGCATTGTCTCTCTAGATAACCTCATTTCCCTTTTTCTGACATGCTTAATTTCATTCAGAAGCTAGGCATAAGGTGTCTCTACCACCCAGAGACAAGTAGGAGGCTCGGCTGGGAGGCTCCCTGTAAAGACCCTGCACTAAAGAGGCATCTGGGAGGCTGAGGTTGGAGGACTGCTTGAGTTCAGGAGTTTGAGACCAGCCTGAGCAAGAGCAAGACCCTGTCTCTACTAAAAATAGAAAAATTAGCCAGGCATGGTGGCATGCACCTGTAGTCCAGGTACTCAGGAGGCTGAGGCAGGAGGATCACTTGAGCCCAGGAGTTGGAGGTTGCAGTGAGCTATGATGACACCGTGGCACTCTACCCCAGGCAACAGAGTGAGATCCTGTCTCAAAAAAAGGAAAAAAAAAAAGGCATCTGGAGTGACACCACATCATCCAAACACCTCCACCTCCAGCCCAACAGCAGGTCCTTCCTCTGTTCAGCACAGATTGGTTCACAGTCCACCTCTACAGCAGACACCCAAAAACTGCCCACTTCATCTCCACCACCACCTAATCCAGCCTCTCCTTCTTCAAAACATCAATCATATCATGTCAATCCTGGGTCAAACCCTCTAATGATTTCCCATCGCACTTTCATTAAAACCCACTCCTCTTACCATGACCGGCAAAGTCCTACCTGAGCTGATTCCTGCCTGCTGTTCCAGCCTCGGCTCAGCTTGCTCACCACAGTCCAGTCTCATGGTGCTTCCTTGCCTTACAGCCCTTGACTAGCTGTTCTCTCAGCCTAGAAAGCTCTTCCCTGGGGTTTCTGCATGGAGGGCTCCTTCTCATCATTCAGGTGTCAGCTCAAATGTCATCTTCTAAAAGACCATCTGTCTAATCTTGCCCACCCCAGAAACCTTTACTCTCTATTACATCCTCCTGTGTGTGTGTCTGTTGCACTTATCAGTGTCTGAAATAACTGTATGTGTGTGTTTGTTTGCTTATGTATGTCTGCCTTCCCTGACTGAAATGGAAGTTCTTTGAGAACAGAGGCCACGCCAGATGGCCCTTGGGACCCAGAACCCTGCCTGGTACATTGTAGAAACTCAGTAAATATATATTTCTCAATATAAATATATATTGAGAAAATAATGAATAGCTGAGTTGAATCTCAAGCTCAGTGATGAGTAAACCCAACATAAGAACAATTTGTTCATTCTGTATTTCTTGGAAAAGCACCCAGATGTTTTCATGCTAAATCTCATTCTTAAACACTGATGCGACATCTGAGGTCAAACTGGTAAAGTAAAGGAGGAGGTTGTGATCATTATTTCATGCCTGGAAAGTTTGACCTGAGAATTTGGGGATAAATGATCAAAGTATTCTTTAAAATTCTATAGAAAAAAATAAAAAGGAAGATGCAAACTCTGTTGGCACATTTTCATATTTTCCTAGTAAAAAAACTTTTGGCTTAATTGTCTTAGGACATGGTTCTCATCATTAGGAAACCACAAATTAAAACAGAAATAGCTTCATCAATGTGACACCAAGACTCTATAGCCTTTGAAACTGCTACTCTGACCCCCAAGGAGATGTGCTCCCATCAGTTTGCCACATGTGATCCCTCTCAGTTTATCAAGGAATAAGAGGCAAGAGTTAAGAAGGGAGAGAGCAGAAGCATGGAGAATTAGACAGAAAAAAATAAAATTTGCTCAGGACAGTCACAAGTCTACAAAATTACCTATTTGATTTTGTATAACATTTATTATATCTACTATGTGAAAATACTTGTGCTAAGTCAGAAAAAGCATTGAGAGAAGAGAGTGGTTTCAAATGAGCAAAGGCACTTAAAATCCAGTAGGAGAAATGACCCAAAGAAAGGAACCAGGTAGTTGAGGGACATAGGTAAAAGGGGGGACAGGGAGGCACTGGAGAAAGCATGTGAGCTGAGCTGGTGGGCCTGAGTGCTCAAAGCAAACAGTGTGAAAGAACCACGGTGGACTGTCAGGTTGGTGGGAGGGTTGTGTGAGTGTTGATGGTGATGAGGAGTGGGTGAATAGAGGGGCCACGTACAAATGTTGTCTCAACACGTTACATCAATTTGGGCACCAGAAAGGGCACGAAAAGAAAAAAAGAAAACCAAAGAAAAATGGACCAGTTTTAAATTCTTGACAATTAGATTTAACTCAAGTTTTCAACTTCTTTAGAACAAAACATTACTATTGGTAACCTTAGCAAAAGTTAGAATTATAGTGTAGAGGTTGTTTTGTTTTTCTTTTAATCAACAAGGTAAAACTATAATGTGGGATAGGAAAGGTTACTCAAAATGACTCAGTCACAATGAATACATGTCAGTAAGTCAGTGAGAGTGTCCCATAATCAAGTCAGCAGAGAAGAGCTAAAGAAGAAAGGATTAAAGGAGAGATAAAAATAAACCATTTTAAATAAAAAAAAAGGGAAAAAAGAAAAAGAAAAAAAGAAGAAAAAAGAAAAAGAAAAAAAGAAAAAAGGGGAAAAAAAGGGAAAAAAAAAGAAAAAATAAATAAATAAACCATTTTATCTGGAATTAGAAGGCTATGCCAACTTGAGGCCTGACTGAACTATGCCAGAGTTGAGGCCATTTTCTGGAGAAGGACCTGGCTCTCTCTACAGTCAGTTCATTCAGAGTTTCTACCAGACATCATCCCACACCCCTTCTCCAACCCAGGTTCCTTTTCTCTAAAACATATTGTGATTGCTACCCAGCAAGGAACCACCCAGTGGGGGGAAGACCACAGCCAGAATTAATAACATGATTAGAGCTTCCAGGTGGCAGCAGGAGGAAACCTGGGTCTTTGTTTTGAGGTGTTAAAGAGAGAATTGCGACAATCTTATGTATTGATAGCACGTGTGTACAAATATTGTTTCATTTCATCCTCAGACCAGCTCTTTAAGGCAGGCAGGGTGACTATTATCATCCCCATTGTACAGATGAAAATTAAAAAGTGAGGTCATTTCTATCCTTTTCCCCCAGCGTGACCCACTTTACCATCATTGTGGTCCAGGTTGTACAGGAAAAACTTGATGGACAAGGTAGGTTTTTAGCCGGACATTTCAAGACAGTGAAATTTGGCAGTGAAAGACGGGAGATAGGATTATGGGTAAAAATATTCACAGACATTGACAAAAGCAATGAAGACAATGGCCAGGCAGCACCAAGGGGCTGAGATGAAGAGTATGAGGCTTGCACACCAGGTCAAAGAACTTGAATGTTACCCTGTCATGATGGACAGCAGTGATCAGGCAAGTGACAGAATGTCTGCATGTTTATGGCAAAACAATCAGCTTACTGAATATACAGCTTTTGTTTACAAGGGATTGACTGGAAGCTGGTGGGAAATGGTGAGGACCTACATTAAATAGATGGTACTGGAAATAAAAAGAAAGGAACCAAAACAGGAGATGACTAGACAAAAGAATAAATATTGCTGGAATGTTAATTTATAAGATTCTCTGGTTATTCATTTCTAAACTTTCTGTAGGGGATTTTAGCTTTTTCAGCAACAATCTTTATATAACTCAGATTTCACTAGCAGCCCTCTTTTCTTTCACTCTCTGGGTCCTGTCCATCTGTCCTGAGGTGAAGAGCAAGGCCAAAGGTTGGGGGTAGGACTAAGGGATAAATTGTCAAGGTCAAAGAGGGTCTTTGTGCACTAGCAAGAGAAGGTCAAACCTGGCCTGATTTCCCACAAGTTCCAGCATCACTCCTACATCCCTTCTTAGCGAGAAAAGACTAAAGTAAAACTTCACAGCCCACAGTTATCTTATCTTGGTTGCAGCATTAACCTGCTCTTGCACTTCTCCAGAGCACTTTGTTTTCTCGTCCAATCCTCTGCTTCCACTCAAGCCTGAGGATAGCACGCTTGGGGGGAAATTAGGACTTCTCTTGAGGAAATACTCCAGGGATATCTGCCTGCATGTAGGTCTGTCTATTTCTGTTTCCAGAATCAATAGGAAGCTTCATGAATATCCTAGTAACCCTAGCTGTGCCTCGGTACCACTCTTATGGATTGTTTCCATGAATGTTTTTGGATTACGCTCTCTACGTGCATGTTTTTAAGGACCAGAAAGAGAAAAAAGAAATAGGAATGAGAAGAGATGGCATCAAGAGAGCTTCATTCTGTCCCTGAGTTCCTTTGTGGCTCCTAGAGCTCTCCACCCTTTCTCTGATCAGCAGCCAGTCCATCCTGAGCTCATCTCTCTAAGCCAGCAGCCTCATGCTCTCCAAAGATCCCAGGGCCATGTCCCAGAAGCTCATCCAGGTCACATTCCTGCACCGTGGAAACTTTCCCAGGGGTCCCCTGTCTCCAAGGTGATAATTAACTCAATAATCAGGTCCTTGAGCTTAAGGAGAAGACAGAGTTCCTCCCTTCACTTCATGACTGTCTACTTGAATAATTCATGCACATTTTAGTGAGTATCTTTAGAAGATAATGCTTCCCTATAGCACCCTTGGAGGAGCCAGTCAGTATTAGGAGTAACAGGAATCTTCAAATTACATTGTATGAGTCACAGCCTGCCTTGGCTAGACCTGTTGAAGGAAGTGTAGGAAGACTGAGGCAGTCTGATATATATGGGCTTGGGGGCTAGCCAGCCTAGCTTCAAATCACCCCTGGCACCTGCTTATTATTGAACTTCGGTAAGTTTCTTAATGGATCTGTGCCTTGATTTCCTCATTCGTGAGCTAGAGATGCTAATGGTACCTATATATAATAGAATCATTATCAGATTAAATAAAATAAGCCTAAAGATGACAGCACAGTTCCTGAGTACAGACGAAGCACTCAGTGCACATTACATATCTTTTCATTATTTTTTCTTACCAGAGCTGCTACTCTCCTTTCCTTCTTTGGGCTACATGGTTCTGTGATGGTTCTGTTTTTCCAACCCACAAGGAGAACCAAAAGGAGTCATAAAATATCAGGATGTTAGCCCTGAAGGAACTCTTGGAAATCCTGGTGCTCTGATTTTCAGGCTGAGCTCTATGGTACCCTGGGGGCTCTGCAGAGGTACCTGAAGAGGGGAGAGGAGGGGCTAGCAGCACAGGGGTCCAGCCCTCTTTAACCAGTGCAGCCCCCTCTTAACTGTCTCACATATTGGGTTTCCATGGAAGATTTATTTTAAGGAAAGTTTTCTACCATGGAACACCAAGGCGGACAAAAAAAAGGTCAAAAACCACTAAATTACAGTCCAACCTTCTCACCATACTCAAAAGAAGTATAATAACTCACTGGTGGCTGGGCGCGGTGGCTCACACCTGTAATCCTAGCACTCTGGGAGGCCAAGGCGGGTGGATCATTTGAGCTCAGGAGTTCGAGACCAGCCTTAGCAGGAGCAAGATCCCGTCTCTACTAAAAAAATAGAAAAATTAGCTGGACAACTAAAAATATATAGAAAAAATTAGCCGGGCATGGTGGCACATGCCTGTAGTTCCAGCTACTCGAGAGACTGAGGCAAGAGGATTGCTTGAGCCCAGGAGTTTGTGAGCTAGGCTGATGCCAAGCACTCTAGCCCAGATGACAGAGCAAGACTCTGTCTCAAGAAACAAAAAGACTCACTGGTAATTAGCCTCCTGATTCTGGTGTGTTTGTGACGCAGGCAGTTATAAATCAGACTTTCAAATGGAAGGCTACTCCCTTGCTCACCAAGTTCACCTTCAATTCTCGGTGTTCTGTTCTGTCGTACTGGCTCTTGTGTGTTTTGTTGAATAGGAAACTAACCCTACCCCCAGCCCCCAAGAATATGTGACCTGTAACCTTGCTTAATGGCTTCTGACTGGCTTAGGGATAATTTGCCTTGCACAGGTCTCATATCCTTTATGGACAGGATAATGTCACCCACATGCAGGGAAGTCCAGGCCCTGACATCAATAATAGACTGACACGTCTCACCCCCTGACAGAGGTCACAGCAATAGCGCTCTGTGTCACAGACTCAATTATAGTGATCCTTTTAAAAGCACTTTCCTTCTAAGGCTTCCTCCATTGTTAAGGCTTAGACTGTTAAGAAAAAAGAGGAAGAATTTTGCCTAACTGGGGATTTCTCAGATAAATTCAGTGAGGAGAATTTCCTTCTTGTTGAGAGAATGAGGTTATTTAGTTTTGTAAAATGACCGCCATTTATCCTTATTTTCCCTCCAAGAGTCCTTTCTCGGTAGCTGCTGGTACTTTACAATGTCATAAATAATAGAGGATCCATTTTTGTCTCTTAAGCATTGTGCTCTGCAAAGTTGAACACATTACTGCAGCGTCATGTTACTTACTAAAGAGATTACTGGGGCCTGGTGCTAACACTGAACAACACACTACAGAACCTTCAGGGTTTGGATGTGCTGGACATGAAGTCAGTCTTCCCCTCACCCACAGCCCCCCGCTAGCTACAGCCAAAGCCTCATAAACACAGTGAGTCTGCTGGCTAGGGAAGGGCAGTTCTGCTCCTAACATAGGATGGTCCTTTCTCTCTTTATTCTGGTGGCCCTGATCTGCTTTGCTGTTAGTATCCTGGAAGTTAATTGGCCCTAATTTCTCACCTTCCTCCTCTCTCCCAAGAGAAATCTTACAGGAGATCCAGAGACTTAGGCTAGAACATGAACAAGCTTCTCAGCCCACACCAGAGAAGGCACAGCAGAACCCCACCCTGCTGGCAGAACTCCGGCTCCTCAGGTAAGAGAGGGCACCCACGTCATCGCAGGGAGTATAAATGTTTGAGAACTTTAATAAAGTCTAACAGTGTCTAACCAGAAAACAGTCTTTAGCCACCATAGCTGCTGTTGCTTGTTTGTTTTTTCATAGCACACACTTAGTTGCTGGGATTTTGGGGGTTTGGAGAGAAGCTGTTTATATTTTACTTTCGTTTGACACAGAGAAAAGGAAATAGTGTTCTAATCTAAAGATCAGAAATCTCCTCTCTCACTGGAAAAAATTTGAACTCAACTCTTTTAGATATTTGCGCTATCAACAATGTGTTTATGTTATAAATGATAAACAAAACAAACAAATGTACGACTAATAAACATCACAGGTTTTTAAATTTAAAAATTTACCTATAACCCATAAGAGGGAGTCTGATTTTCTTCTAAATCTTGGTCCCTAATAGCTTTATTAAAAAATCTTAAAGTTTAGATTAATCTAAATTAATTAATTAATTAATCTTAAAGGTCTTAAAATGAAAAATCTTAAAGACCTTAAAAAATAGACCTCATACCTTCTTGTTCTGTAAATGAACTTAAAAGCCTGGTTTTGTTTGGTCTGTCAGCATTAAATATTTGAGTTGGAAGGGACCATAGAGGGTCATATGATTTAGTGCACTGCTCAGAATCAGAAAACTAGAGAGTAGTAGATTTTGGATAAGGACTGTGGTCCCTCCCACTACCTCTGAGCTGCAAAATGGAAGTCTTGCTCTGGGCTCTGCATCAGACTGGCTTAGTACCATGCCTTGTAAATGGCATGTACTCAGCTTTATTTGTGTAGCAAACACCACAAAAATAAATTCAAAGACATCCATCATAGAAATGTCATACTGATGTTTCACAAGGCACCTTTAGTTAGCAAGTATTACATTCTTTTCATCTTTCAGTTTGGGTGCCGGGTACATTCCAGGTACTCAGAGTCATGCTTTTTATAGTAAGTACAAATGCCTCTTCTCAGAAACTTTTACCAGAATGAGTACCATATTCTTCCTCCATACAAAGAGACTAGATGAAGCAGGTTCTGTATGACTATGTTTGGATTTTATCAAGTCCCTATTCATTGCAGTCATGGATGTTTCTGGGGGCTCCGTCCTAGCCCTGCTCTTCAGACACGTTGATGTCTGAGCCCTGTAGCATGTAGGCACTACTTGATGTGAACAGATCACTTCATACTTTAGAATAACAAAATAATTTAATGGGACAAACAGAAATTCTTCCTTCTCAACCTATATGATTTCTGGTCCTACCCTCAGAGAGATGTGTTGGAAATCCTTGCACATTACATTCTACCACAGAAGGGGTGAAAATGAAAAGAAGGAAAAAGTGATGTTTCATATCATCATCCTCATCCTCAATGCATTTAGAAGCTTGAAAGTATCTTTTGCCGAGCAGGATTATGTAGGGCCTCCAAGCTTACAAGTTGAAAGTCAAGTCTAATGTACACAGAAATATATCTGAATAAACCAATTTGGAAATAGTCATTCATTTCTACTTCAGTTGCCTTTTCTCTGCCTGAAATGTTCTTTGTTCCTTATACCTCTTCCATCGGTCATCCCATTCTCTGTTGGAGGGAGGATGACTAGGAGTTTTCACAAGAAAAACTTTTACAAGCCACAAGGAAACTGAAAACCATTTGCAGCCCAGATCTGGCAATGAAGAGGAGTATAAGATAGGCGTTTCTGTGTGCTATTCTGACACTTACTATGCGCTAAGCTCTACATACATTGTCCCATGTAATTGCTATAACACACCTGGGAGACAGACACTATTATTATCCTCCTTTTATAGATAAGGAAACTGAGATTCACAGAAGTTAAATAAAAGTTGCAGACATTATAACCCTTCACTCCTAAGCACTTAACTGTGCATGTTTTCTATGGAAAAAAGTTCCTTTGTATAACCATGGTACCATCCTCAAATTCAGGAAAGTTAATCTTGATATACATTATTCTCTAATATAAAATCTAGAGGAAAATTTTGCCAATTTTCCCAACGCTGTCCTAAAAGTATGTTTTAACACACATACAAAATTAGAATTAGTCTTACAATTTAAGATTTAAGGTATTCCTTTAGAAATGAATACATTTAGCTCTAGGAAAATGAAAAAACTATTTAGTCCTTGTTTTCTTACTCTCTTTGGAATGGTGGAGGCTATGTCACAGATTTGTTATTAGACCTGCATTTGGTACCCACAGGTATAAACACTTACAGAGAAAAAGACATTATTAAATAGTTTTTTAAAAAAATTAATTCAATGTCATGTTTTTAAGAGATTACAACTGTAAAATAAATGCACAAATAAGACTTTTTAAAATGTGACTAATTCTAAATTAATACCAGCTAACTTTTTCTGATAGTTTTTAAATGCTTCCGTTAGTATTTTTCACCTATAATATTCAAATTTTGCTTTAACCTTCTTCCCAATGTGTTCTTGTGGCCAAAAGGCCAAAAATCACAGAGCAGTATCAAGAAGAGAACTAGAAATAAATCAGAAATATTATCTACTCTTGTACCAAGGCCTATTGTGGATGTACTGGGAACACCATGTGCAGACAAGGTCAAATAAAAAGCAAATGGATTTGTCATTGGAAAATTTTTTTGAATGGGGCAAGACTTTCAAAATTAGAGTGCTTCAGCCCTGGAAGACAAAGACTAAAATAAGATACTATTAAAGCCTATAAAATTATGATGTTCCTCATCCTCTGGATTCAGAAAAGAGACAATTGTAAAGGAAATTGAGGGAAGGCTTGCTTCAGGACTGAGCCATAAATGGCAATAATAAGTAAAAATATAAATATATTCAGAAAGAATTGTGAAATGTTTATAAATTTTAAATTTATAATTTATTACAGAGAAGGCCTATATGAAAGTAAATTAGAAATGTCTCATTTATATTCTTAACCTGTCCTCCCACAAAATACCTTTCAACTGGATGAGTCATTGACCTAGCTCACTGTGACATTTTTACATTGGCAGTTTTTCATTTCAGGGTCTCTGCTACGGCTCCACTCAATATGACATCTATGCCATTGAGTCTAGCTGTAGCCATTCATACATCAATACATACATGTTTAAGGCATCTACACATTTTTATAATGTAAGTAATAATATTTCAAACTCAAACAGGAGCCTTTGAGACAAGAGAAAATGGTATGTATTACTGATTCAGTAATGATCATTCAATAATGGATTTGAAATTGATTTGAAAAGTATACATACACTTCAGAAATATGAACCATTAGTATTCCTCTTCATACTGTTTCATTTCTTTCCCCCTTTAAAGATATTTTTGGTACCTCTTAGTATCGACATAAATGATAGAGTGCAAATTGGCCTCACTGATTTCCATTCTTGCTGACAGTTTCATATAAAGTCTGCAAAACAAAACAACATTAAATAAACACAAACCTTATATATCATTTTCAGTTGTAGAACAATTATGTAGGAACTCCTTTACTCTAACTCCACTTTGTAAAACCAAACCCAAATCAAAAAATTTAGATTGACTGTAGCTATGTACTATTAATATTTCAATTCCAAAAGTACCTCATTGCATGCTGAGGATAGAAGAGATTAAAAATGTACTTTTCTAAATCCCATTTCCAAATATTAAGATAATCAATATTTTCTGTGGGTTCTTGCATTTGGGGACTCTGTATGATCGGCCTTTTTCAGTGACAATTTGAAATTTTGTTGTCTCAAGGGAACCCATGGCACAGCACAGGGCCCACTACCTGGCAAACATTCAGAATATGTTTCATTTTTGATGGTTATTTCATTCATAGTATTAATAGAAAGGTGGAAATGTCTGAAATGATTTTAACTCTGTTTAAGTTTAATGTGACTTCTAACAAACAAAAGAACACCTCAAGATGTAATTGTTCATTTATTTAATGACAATTCCATGCCTGGTAACCATGTCAAAGGCCCAGAGATGCCCTTTCTCGGATAGACCACTAGTCCCTCAAGAATGGGAAATGTGATTAGCTCAGACAGTTAAATGTCGCTTCTGATGGCAACTGGTTCTTTCTTAGACAGCGCAAGGATGAGCTGGAACAGAGAATGTCTGCTCTCCAGGAGAGCCGGAGAGAGCTAATGGTACAGTTAGAAGGTCTCATGAAGCTACTAAAGGTAAGACATTTTAATTAAATGTTTCCTAGACCTATTACCATGGCATTTGTGAAAATTTTGCACAATTTGCTATATGTGATTTCCCCAAAAGTTTTAAACTCAGATGTAGAACTGGTTTTTAGACCAATGAAACAGTAGCAGTCAATTACAGAGCTCATTCTCGTCCATTTCCTGGAACCAGACTGCTGACGGCCTTCATGGGGCAACTGCTTCTTGGCTTATTTCATTTCTTTATGTCCTTGAAAGTAATATAACTGGATTTATTTAGAAATATTTTATATTTAATAGCTTTCTGCAATTCTAATTAAATTGAACATTCATTAGCCTGAATTAGGCTAATGTCTAATTCAGAAAATTAAGATATAGCCATTAAATAATTTTGGTGATTATAGTTTTATTAAGAGGAATGATTTTGTTGATTTCAGTAAGATATTTTGTCCCATCTGTGTGGCTTTAGTGGTAAGTCACATGATTTCTCGGGGTCTCAAATGCAAACTGTAAATGAGAATATCTCCTTACTCTTGTGAGTAGAGTGTTTCATTAATAAGATGATGTTCTGTAGAACACTGTAGTCTATTTTTCTCATTGAGGAATAGCATTCTTCTTTTAATAAAGTCCTATCCCTTCTTCTGTGTATATTAAATTATATTTCAAGTCAAAAGTAGACAAATCGTGGCCACAGTCAGCCCAGTAGAAGTATCAGTGCTGTGTGATCATCCTGCCTGATGTAAACAGGCATGAACCAGTATGGACTGGAACTGCGACATGCCAAAAGCAGGAAGGGAAACTTCTGACAGGAGCACAATGAAGGGATGACCCTAGGCAGCTCCCTGCAGAGACAGGATGTCCTGACTTTCAGTCTGTGGGTTCCACATCCCTGACACACCATCATCATTTGCTGCTTTTATTTTGTCCGTCGTTCCTTTCTCCCTTTCTGTCTTTTGTTTGTCTTTCTTTTACGTTTTCATGTTTCTTTCTTTCTTTCTGTGTTCCTTTCTCTTTCCTTCTTTATTTCTCTTCTTTAACGAATGTTGGTTGAAACCTACTGTGTCCCAGGCACTGCTCTTCTAACATTTCCTTCTTTCGTTTTCCTCACTCTGTTGTATTCCTTGGTCCACTTTTCCCGTCATCAGTGTCCCTTTTAACAATCAGTGCTGGGAACGCTTTATCTTCACTCAACAAAATTTACTTTTTGTTAGATTAGACACGTAAAGTGTAGAATTCAGAGGGGGTTTTTTGTTTTTTTTTTAACCTATGTTAGGCAAGGCAGGACTAAATAATTAATAACCTGCTGCTGTTTCTGGCCTATTACCTCATATAATAACCCAGAAATGCTCTTTCTACTTCCCTTTCCAAATATACCAAATGAAGGGGACTGAGTCCCTTCACTAAATGACAGGAAGCTCTGAAAACTGCCCCCTATGATCCTATAACTTCTGTCACCATAATGATGACTCTTTCACTATGGGACAGGAGTCTATTCACCACCAGCCATCTTGGTACCAGCCTAGCCCAACTGAGCATAGCCTTTGTATCAAAATGTGCACAGGACAGAGAGACAGATCATGTTGAAAGATGGCTGAAAAGATCCTCTTCCATGGAGGAAAGACATGGTTCTGTGGTCCCAAAGACCTAAGTAGACTTAGAGCCATAGTCACTGAGGTGGCAAAGGCCCGGACTTGCAGCAAAGCCATGTTGACGTTTCCCCCATCGTGCATTCCTTCACGCTGTATACGTGCTCTTATCGGAACCCTGGGTAATCTAACTGTTATTGATTCAATCTTTCTGTAGGAAGAAGAACTGAAGCAGGGAGTAAGTTATGTCCCCTACTGCAGGTCTTAACTAACAGTGGAGGGGCCTGCCGACCTGCCGTTTTCTCATTGCTTTTGCCTCTAATGTATGTTCATGCTTCAGTTTGGAAACAGAAAAAAAAAAATCATACTAATTTGCTTCCTTTTCAATGTAGTGCTTGAATTAAGAGTTATAAAATTGAGCATTTTTTATAACTGTCACTACTATCAGCATCAAAAGAAGAGTTATGACATCTTTTAGAAGAGAGAACAAATTGTCATTTGTTGGAAACTTTTTAGGTCCCCAAGGGTAGAAGTTTCAAACCAGTCTTACACTTTTCAGGGTTGTTGATCTGACCCTTCTCTTAATAGCCAGACACCTGCCACAGTCACTAGAGCTGCACTGAGGTTCATATCATCTCAAAATCCACAGCATTTAGAAGCTAACCTCTGTATCATCTCATGCTGTGAATATTCAGTTCACTTTCCATTTTACTGAAAATGTGTGGAGCTTCTTTTTGTAAAAGTGGGGCAATTAAATCTCTTTTCATCACACAATTATTAAGCCCTGTTCCCCACTTATCACCAAAATGTGCTCAATCTTATGAAAGACTGTACTCAGTAACTGTTCACTTCCCATCTTTTCGGTTTTTCCCTAATGCAAAATCCCTACTGTTGGTTGACAGTAATCTCTAAAGGAGAGTAATTTTCGGCCTTTCTCTTATCACCAAGAACTTTTCTGCTCTGAGAGTTCAGGTCATTACATACACTTTTTTTTTTCTGGAAATATGGGCATTGTGACACTATCCATAGTCTAAACTGGAGCCGTGTCTGAACCCATGGTCGGGTTCAGAAACCAGCAGAGGGAGCAGCATACAGGACAAAAATTAAATTAAATTAAATTAAATAGAAGCAAAATAAAAGCAGCTTTAATTCCAAGTGCATGTACCAAGCTGTGTATGACAATATATCCCACTCACTAGCATTATTAAAAAGTTTTATATTGTTTCCATTGAACAATTAGAACCCAGCCTGTCCAATTTCAACGTATCTTTTAATTCTTCTGTATGCTCTTTGCTATTATTCATTGTGTGTGTTTGTGTGTAACCAAGAATGTTTGCAAAATGCTGGACACATTTTTACCCTTCATTCCCTTGGTCTGTAAAAAAGGAAAGTGTAAAATCAATCTGTAATGTCAGACAATAAAGACAATGTATTACATTATTTTGTATTCTGTGAAAAAAATTACTTCTAAAGTCAAATTATAATAAGAGACAGTCCCTCTGGGTGAAGGACACGCAACATTTACGACCTGTATAGTTGCCCATGAATGCGTACATGGGGTATTGCTATTGTGCTTCCGATACACTTAGATCATGGTAGAGAAAAATGCCTTTCTCATGGTACTTCTCTTTGCAAATGGCCTCTTTTCTTTCCTGTCTCTTACTTAGCATGTACAGCAAAAAAAGATTCTAATATAACCTTTCTCCTCTTAGTGGAGAGGGAGGGCAATGGTCCTGTATTCTGTCAGCCTTGCTTTTGCCATTTCCCTTGGAGATCCCTTCCCTACCATTTCCCAGGCAATACATTCTTAAAAGACTCCTGCAGACCAGGAGGTTCATAACAGCTGGATGCACACAGCCAAGCTATGGCAGTGCCTGCTGCCCCCTGACCTTCCACCTCGGAGCCCCTCAGCAGCGTCTGCATCTTGGGAGGTCGGCCAGCAGCGGTTCAGCAGCATAGGCACCTAAGGCCATTAATTAGTCCCCCCCAATCCAGATGTCTGCAATGCCCTGTCTGGGCGGGCGGTGGGAGAGTTTGCCTGTTTAACTTACTTCTTTATTTGCTTTTATACTCAAGCCTCTTTTCATAAAGGACCTGAGGCCGCTTACAACAAAACGTATAAACAGCAACTTCATAAAATTGAAATAGAGCAAGGGAAAACCAAAGAAAAGAAAATGTGAATATGCTAATCATAAAGGACAAGAGTGTTACTCTGAGCTTTCCGGCAATGAAGCAAAAAAGGGAAATATGATCAGTGGTTTTATCAGTACAGAAATAGCACTTCTCAGGGGAACAAAATTTCTGTTGGTGTAAAATATAAAAGAAACTTTTCACTCATAGCTTTATAGGAGTACCGAATAATAAAAGGGGAAAATGTAGTCATAGATTTCATGTGGCTGTTTCTTATACTGACCTTCAGTCAAAATTAAAGACAGAACCCCATATATCTTAACCCTATAGAGGCAGTTCTACAAGGAAATAAACAAATGCCCGTCCAAATATATAGGCGTCTTGTGGTATAACATGATCTAAGGAGAGAATTTAGAGGTTTTAGACTGGCATCTGCTTCTAAATTCTGTTTTTATTTATGAGCCTTTTCCGTTTGGGGACATTCTGTTTGTAAAACCAAATGTATACACCCCACACAAACAACTGTGCTTGATTTAATGGCTTCTACTTGCTTTATCATAAGTCTGTGTGGTTCAATGTAGTGTTTTATTATACTGGTATATACAATTCTTACTTACATTGTTTCTTGTTAGAGGTAATGCATGAATTTATTCCCCTTGAGGAGAGAACATGAATTTTCAAAAGTAGTGCCTGTAATATAATATGATATATGGTATCACAAGCAATAAATTTTTTTCTACAAAACTTGAATTGAAGTTATCCTACCCTCTTTCTTCTTTGTGTATCTTTAAGATTTATTGAAAGAACCATGAAAAAAACACTCATAAAAAGCTTAATAAGGAGGGCAGCAGGGGTATGATTGCAGTAACTATACGTTAGAGTTTCTGGTATACGTCCAGTTCCAAATATTACGTACCAGTCTAAAACCAAGTATCCTGACTTTGAGTCCAGAAAGTAAGGTCTCAGTAATAATTTTCTTAGAAAGGTTATTGGACCTGAATCACAGTGGTTCCAGCTCTTTGCTCACACCTGTAAGATCTTGAGTAAGTCCATCAACTTTCTGCTAATCTGTTTCAGACATAGGGTAATACATGGCTCATAGGATTGTTGTATTGAATTTAAACGATAACGGATGTGAAAGCACTTTGGAAAATACGATATGAATGTCAAATATAAGTATGAATATATGTATACACATGCATGTATGTAAATTTCTCAAACTTGGCCCATACTTTACGTACATACACACTCACACATTCACTTTTCTTCCTTACATTTAACTAACAGTGTCTCCGTCAAGGGAAGAAATTTGAACAGGACTTTTAATTGGTTCAGATCTCTTGAAATTACTTTTAACAGCAGAGAACAGAGTCATTCTTATTTAACAAAAAGTGACAGAACCAGTCCATTAAGGTTATATTTTTCTATTTCTGGGACTATCAGATACGATCCTAGATACGCTAAAAAATATCTGCAGAGTGTTGCTTTCACCCAAATTCGAGTACATATTTTAAACAGCTAATACAGTGAAGGGCTGAAAGTGGCAGATGTTCTGTTCAATGTGCAATAAAACATCCAAGACTTTTTCTGAAAATTTTATTTATATTATATATTTTTGTCTAAGAGAGGTGATTGGTACACGGTGCATATTTTAGTGAAGAGTCAAAATTGAGTCTGTATTAATTTTCAGGGCTTGTTTTTCAAATTTGCAATGAGGATTCATTTTGAAAACTATATTTTAAACTTTAGGCCAGGTGCAGTGGCTCACGCCTGTAATTCTAGCACTCTGGGAGACCAAGGCGGGAGGATCTCTCAAGGTCAGGAGTTCGAAACCAGCCTGAGCAAGAGTGAGACCCCGTCTCTACTAAAAATAGAAAGAAATTAATTGGACAACTAAAAATATATAGAAAAAATTAGCTGGGCATGGTGGCATGTGCCTGTAGTCCCAGCTA
>CAUYRT010013455.1:0-27496 GCA_963574885.1 Lepilemur ruficaudatus
ATATTTAGTTGGCCAATTAATTTCTTTCTATTATTAGTAGAGATGGGGTCTCGCTCTTGCTCAGGCTGGTTTCGAACTCCTGACCTTGAGCAATCCGCCCGCCTCGGCCTCCCAGAGTGCTAGGATTACAGGCGTGAGCCATCGCGCATTTTGATGCTATTTTAAATGGAATTATTTTATTAATTTCCTTTTCAAACTTTTCGTTGTTAGTGTATGTTAATAGAAATGCAACCGATTTTTGTGTGTTGACTTTGTATCCTGCTACTTTGCTGAATTCATTTATTAGTGCTAACAGATTTTTGTGTCATTTTTAAGATTTCAACAAATAAGATCATATCTTCTCTAAACAGAGATAACTTTACTTTTTTCATTTCCAATTTGATGCCTTGTTCCTTTTTCTTATGTAATTGGCACTGGCTAGAACTTCTAATACTGTATTACATAGAAGTGACAAGAGAGGGCATCTTTGTTTAGTTTCTATCTCAGAGGAAAAGCTTTTAGTCTTTCACCACTAAGTATGATGTTAGCTGTGGGTTTTTCATTTATGGTTTTTATTATGTTGGGGTAGTGTCCTTCTATTCCTGGTTGTTGAGTGTTTTTATCTTGAAAGGGTGTTGAATTTTGTCTAATGCTTTTTCTGTATCAACTGAGATGATCATGTAGTTTTCCGCCTTCATTTTGTAAATGTAATTTATTACATTGATGGATTCTTATATGTTGAACCATCCTTGCATTGCAGGAATAAATCCCACTTGGTCATAGTATATAATCCTTTCCATATGCTGCTGAATTCAGTTTGCTAGTATTTATTGAGGATTTTTGCATCAACATTCATAAGAAGTATTGGACTGTAGTTTTCCTTTCTTGCAGTATCTTTGTCTGACTTGGATTTCAGGGAAATGAGTTTTAGAGTATTCCCTCCTCTACACATTTTTGGAAGAGTTTGAGAAGGATTGGTGTTAGGTCTTATTTAAATATTTGGTAGAATTCATCAGTGAAACTGTCAGGTCCAGGGCTTTTCTTTGTCAGGAGGTTTTTGATTACTCATTCAGTCTCCGTACTTGTTAATACCTTTATTTTGAGAAGAATATGAATCTGTTTCCTTTAACCTGTTTCAGTTTCACTTTATGGCCAGCTAGCAGAAAAAAGGCACAATTGAGAAAGAAGGGGATATGGTAGGGGAGAAATGGGGCAGGAGGGTGGGTGTGGTAGTGGGTGCCTGCAAGCATCCCTTGAGGGCTCCGCTCTGTGCCCAACTTTGTCCTGTAACCATGGTGAGGATGAGGCCATGTGGGTTAACCCACCCGACCACATGATTTCAAATGTCTGGCATCAGCCACGTGCAGTGTCCTCATAAGTCTGACCAGCTGGCTTCCTTGACATTTTTCTCAGAATTGAGCACGAGTTTTTGTTGTTGTTATCTTGGTGGTGCGGTTGGGCAGCCATTCAGAAAGTGGTCTAGCAGCTGTAAATCCTCCTGGGGCATCGGCCTTCCCAGTGACCCTCGGACTTATCTATAATCCCCATCCATGGGATGGTGTCGGCTGGGAGGCTGTTGGGAGGCTGTCCCCAGGTTGGGTTTCCTTCCCTGCCCCCTGAGGTCAGATCAGTGCCACAGGGCGGACACAGCTAGCCCAGGGAGGCCTGTGCTGTGTCCATAAGTGCTGTGTCCTTGTTGGCACCTGACCTCAGGGACTGCATCCCATCTTGCACATGAGGAGCTGAAGGTCATGCCCAAGGTTCCCATTTGTAACTGGGACTCAGAAACAGAGCTGGGCGTTTCTGTGAGGATGCCCTTTGTCCTGATCCTGGGACATGGCAGAGAGAAGATGGGAATCTTTGGAACGATGGCACCTGAGGGGTGTCTCCTCAGAACACAGAGCCTTAGGTTGGGGCGGCCTCTTACAGGTGTTCTTGGCAATGCTGGGACCAAAGCCCAGAACCGGCTGCCTTTACCAGGGCTGAGGTTCCAGCATCGCTGGCCTGGCCCTCTCTGGGAGCACACAGGGGTGTGGACAGGTGTGAGTTGAGGCTGGGAAGATGGGCAGAAGCCTGGCCCCCTCTCCCTGTGCCTGCTTGGGTGTCCTGGCCCTGCCTCGCCGCTGTGTCCACCCGGAGCCCAGCGCTCCTTACCATGCTCCCAACACCATCACCCACCAGACACCTCCCTCCCGCAGAGGTTCATCGTGGAGCCAGAGCGCCTCACCTCTGCTCAAAATACTCCAGAAGCTTCCCAGATTCCTGTAGAAGCTGAGCCCCTCCAATATCCTCAGGCCCTACCTGACCTTTGCTCCTGCCCCTGGCCACCCTCATACCCTCTCCTTGTCCCCTCACTGGGCAGACCCAGGTGCCAGGCCTCACCTCCTCAGGCCTTTGCTTTGCTGTGTTCCCTGCCAGGACCCTTGCCCCCAGGGAGCCGCAGGCCTGTGCTCTGGCACATTTAGTTCCTCCTAAAGGCCACCTTCCCTGGGAGGCCTTCCTGGCCTCCTGACTACTGAGGCCAACACTGGCTTTCTGCACCTCCCTCAGGTCCCTCCCTGGCACTCAGTACTGTCTGACACCATGAGCTCACTCTCTTAACCTGCTTAGTGTCTGTCTCTCCCTCACCCTACCAGGCCGCCTTTTTTTTTTCTTTTTAGAGAGAAAGGGTCTGGCTATGTTGCCAGGCTGGTCTGGTCTCAAACTCCTGGGCTTAAGCCATCCTCCCGCCTCAGCCTCCCAAGTGGCTGGGTCTACAGGTGCCACCACGCCAGGCTCGGGCAGCTTTTGGAATGTTTGTCTCCCCTGTGCCTCTCCTTGCTAAGCATGCAGTCTGCACTTTTGAATAAATGAATGCATTACTGACCAAATGGCAGGGGGCAGGAGCCACCGTCTGTGGGCCCAGGGCAGGGATGGCTTACTAGGTGTGGGCCACGCGTCTGTGGTCCTGTGGGGTCCTGTTTGGCTTTTCCATTGCTGCTATGGTTCTTCCTGGGCCCAGCGCTGGGGTGGCTGGCTCTGTGTTTGATTCCAGTTGGGTAGGGCCAGTTCTTCCATCGATGGCTGGATGTGGGCGCATGTGGAGACAGGAGAGGACACAGGCTCGGCCCTGTGCTCTGCCTGCCCTCACCTTCCTCCCTCTGCTTGCTGCCGGTGCTGTCATGAGGGTGCCTTGGATCCTGACACAAACAGTGTCGAGCTTGTGCTGGGGTTTCAGGTTCTCAGGAACGACAGAGAGAAAACAGGCAGACAGCTGACTGTGCCATCTCAGACAGCCCTGAGTGTGTGGAGGAAGCAGCGGGGGAGGGTGTGGAAATGGGCGGGTGAGGAGGGAGTCTTGGGAGCTGACATTTTAGCTGAGACCAGGTGCTGAGAGGAAGCTGGTCCTGCCCAACCGAGGGGGAGAACTTTCTAGGGAGCAGAAGGTGGTGCGCAGGGCTTAGGGCTTTGTGAACATGATGAGGGATGGGGTCCCTCATTTCTCTGAAGGAGGCAGAAGTCCCTGGGAGGGCTGGGCTCTGAGGCGTTGTCAGCTCACCAGGCATCTGCTGTCCTGGCCCCCAGTCCTTGTCTTAAGAGCCGAGGGACAGAGTTGTGAATGGGCAGGGGCACTGTGGCCTGCTGACCCCGAGGAGCACCCCACAGCAGTGAGGGACAGTCCCAGCCCTGCACCGCAGCAGCGGGAGTCTGGCAGATGTGATGCGGAGGGAATGGAGCCAGACCCTGCAGGGGCCATCCTGTGTGATTCGGTGACGTCCAGTTTCAGGACAGCCACAGCTAATCTGGGGGCAAGAAGTCAGGTTGGTGGCTCCGGGTGGCAGGCGTAGGTGGGAGCTCCCGGGACGCAGGCTGTGTTTTGTCTGGGTCTGGGCGCTAGTTTCCCTGGTGTCCACTTGGGAAAACTGCCTGACTGCACTCCGGGGCCTGAGCCCTCTGACTGCTAGTCACGGCCAGCAGGGTGCCCGCTGGGGGGCATGGGAGGAGCCAGCCCAGCGCTCTGCTCTCTCCATGGCGAGCCTGCCGCCCCTGCAGGTTGGTCCAGGTTGGGGTGTGTCTGTGGACACACTTGGCAAGTTGATCTCTGAGACGGACAAGCTCTGTGAAGAAACAGAGTAGGGGCACAGATATTGGCTTAGGACAGGGCTTGGGGACAGTCTGATGAGTGCTGCTTGAGCTGAGCCCTGGCCAGCGCAGTCAGGTAAAGATGGATGGCAGAAGGGGCCTGGTTGGGTGGGAAGCAAGGGGGATGGCATGAAGGTGTGGGGGTTCCCGGGGCCTCCTGAGGGAGACCGTGCTGGCTCTGAGCCAGAGTCCCTCATGGCCGCTGGGAGGGTCATGGGGTCAGCCCACTGTGTGGATGGGGAACTGGAGGGATGAGGACCGGCTGGGTTCTCAGCTAGTAAGTCATGAGCAGGGCCCACCCCAGGCCTGGCAGCGCTCCGGAGGGGGCTGTCTCCACTTTCTGAGGCCTCCCTGGGCTGGGGACTGTCCCAGTGGCTCTAACTTGTGTCCCTTGGTTCCTGCCCCAGCTGAACATCCACGTGGGGAACATCTCCCTGGTGGACCAGTTTGAGTGGGACATGTCGGAGAAGGAGAACTCGCCAGAGAAGTTTGCCCTGAAGCTGTGCTCAGAGCTGGGGCTGGGCGGGGAGTTTGTCACCACCATCGCATACAGCATCCGGGGACAGCTGAGCTGGCATCAGAAGACCTACGCCTTCAGGTAGGATTGCGCAGAGACTTGGAGCTTCTTCGGTTCAGTGTTAGCCTGAAGTCCTTAGCTCCTTGGAGCCCCAGGTCCCAAGCCCCAGGCCCCTCATCCTCCACTTGGCCGTCCTGCCACTGGTCTTTCCGCACCTGGGCCCAGACTGTTCTTCTGTCAGGGCCACCCCTTGTCCAGGGTTCTTCATCTGTTGGACTTGAATTCTGTCTTAAACAAGGACCCTCTCGAGTCCCCTGGCAGCCCCTTGTCCTACGTGTAGCATCTCTGCCTTCAGTCAGAGAGCACGCGATGAGTACCACAGGGCGCTGTGGAAGACAGAGACAGGTCCCTGCCTGCAGCGTTCAGGCTGGCCCGGAAGGTGAAATGCGAACAGAACGTTCTGGTCCAGTGTCTTCTGTGCTGGGGCTGGGAGTGGACTGGGCCGGCCTTCCTGTTCCAGCAGAGGGTAGGAGCAAGTGGGAGAGTTAAGTGGGAGGGAGGCTGCCATGCTGGGATGGTGTGCGGGCGGGGGTGCCGCCAGTGTTCCTGCATCAAAACAAGATGTCAGGATTTGTTGAGCTGAGCAGGCTGTCACCATCTACATTTGCATTCATCACTCAGGGACAAAAGCTTAAAATGTTCCACATGGAGCAAATACGATGGTCTCTTTGCAAAGACATGACAATTAATGAAGCTCATTAGTAGGTTTGTGTCTCAGCATGTTTTCCCAGACATCCCAAGAGACAGCTTTCTACGGTTTCCTGTAAATGAGCAAGAGCGAAGGAATGAGGGCACGACCACAGGGTGCACGGCCCTGGGGCCTGGGAAGCAGCTGAGCCCCTTGGCCCGAGGGCCTGCTGGGAAGCTGGTGTCTGGCGATGCGCCCCTGTTCCTGGGGGGCCTGCCCCCCACGTGCAGCCCTAGTGTCCCCTCACCTTGCGTGGAGCCAAGGCCAAAAAGCCAGTCTAGGGAAGCCTTGCCCCCCAGAGTTGACTCTGAGATCATGGGAGGCAGTGACATTGCACAGGTCCTGGGAGTGACGTTGACACTGAGCACCTCTTCCCCAGACACCAGCGGAATCAGAAGCCTCATTCTGGACTCGCAGGTGCAAGCGGCAGACTTGCTGCTCTGGCAGCTGAACGCTGAGGTTGTTGACTTTCACCTAGCCTTGTGGCAGCTGCCAATACCACAGTCAAGGCTCAGGAACTGAAGCCCCCAGAGCCTCTTGAGGGGTCCCCTGGCCTTTCTCTCTGCTGCCAGCATCCCTCCTCTTCTGACCCCCAGGTGACCTGAGCCATCAGCTTCAATTCCTTGCCGAGTTCCTGTCTGCAGTCTGCAGTTGTCTGTGTGGCTCCAGCACAGGCCCCCTGGGAGCCCCTGGTGGCGGCAGGCAGGGACTTAGAGGCGGTACTTCCTGGATGTCAGTGATGACGTAATGAATTCCAGTTGTATGAGTTGGGGGCGTCACAGACCCCCACCCTGCTGCTGTCTCTAGTGCTGAGTGTGCAGGTTTCAAATCCTTAGGATTAAAGGCTGGGTCCCCCACTGGGGACCAGGGTGAGCTCACATCCCCAGTATAGCCAATAGCCAGGGCCAGCCAGGAGGGAGGGGCGGCCTGCAGGGGGACCTGGGGGTTGTCGCAGGCACATCCTGCCATCAGGAGGGCTGCCGTGTCTTCACAGCCGACCTGTTCTGTGTGCCCTGTCTGGTCTGGGTGGTCAGGATGCTCCCCACACTGGGAGAGAGCTGGCAAGGACAGGACGGGGACCTTTGCTGTCAGAGGACAGAGCTGCAGCAAGGCAAGGTGCTGGGACTTGTGTCCCCGACTCTGACCCTCATTGCCCCCACTGTGCCATCCAACTCCATGGGAGCTTAGGAGGAGGAGCCTCTTTTACCTCTTCCCCAGGGAGATGGTGTCAGCCCTCCCCTGCTCTGTAGGCCCTGCCTTGGGGAGGAGATGGGCTGCTGAGTCCCCAGGGCCAGGGCTACTCTCAGCCAATTGAGAGCTGGACCAGGAGCCCCAGCCTGGTCTTTGTGCCTCCCACAAAGCGTGGCAACTACCGAGTCATCTGACTACTTAAAGAGGGTTTTAAACTCCAGGCCTCCTTCAGCCCACATTGGAAGCATTCTGAGTTCCCAAGAGCCAGTCCTGGCATCGCCCCAGCCCCACCCAGCACCTGGCTTAGTGATGGGGCATGGCTGGTCACAGGACGTGCGTGAGTGAGGCTACACTACCCACAAGTCAGGGGGACCTGCGCAGAAAGCTGGCCACTCCCTTTAGCAATGGGATGGGTGGGAGGCTGGAAGCATGAGGGGGACAGAGCATGTGACAGACTGGTCAGGGGCCTCAGGCTCCTGCAAGACAGGGCTGGGTCAGAGCAACACAGACATGCTGGAGCCAGTGGAATGGGACAGAGGGGCCAGGACAGCAGAGGGACAGGGCTCAGCTGAGAGAGGAGGCTGGGCAGAGCTTCTGAGGAGAGTATATCCTATAAAGGTACTGGCACCTCTTCCACGCCAGCCCTGTGTCCCAGGCTGGGTTCCAGAGAAGACAGCAGACTGTCTGGCAGCGGGGACAGACACTGTGGGTGGCCACTGACAAACCGTGACCACAGAAAGCACCAGAGGCCACAGGCATGAAGAAGGGCCTTGGGGCAGAGACCCAGGGTGAGGATGGCCAGGGCAGGGTGCTGGCCGGGGGGCAGTGGTGGGGAAGAGGAGGCCGGGGACAGGGCAGGTGCTCAGAGAAGCAAGGTGGGCCCTGGCTGCTTTTACACAACCTGTGGGTCAGGCAGGACGGCTGCTCCCCAGGGCTGTGCACACCTGCAGCCCTGCATGTGCTGGGTGAGGAAGTAAATGAAGGGTCATGGTGCTTGGTGGCTGGGCCTGAGTGAGGGACACAGAGGCAGTGTCCCTCTGATGGCATAGCATCAGGAATTAGGTTGGGGGACGCCAGGGACACTTCAGACTGGTTGAATGTGAGCCTCGGAGGTTACTCCTGAAGCTCTGCCTGCCAGCCCAGGCCTGATGTCAGGTTTTGTTTGTTTTTATAACAGCCTTATAGAGATAAAATTGGTATGCCATACAGTTCATGCATTTAAAATGTACAAGGCAACGGATTTTAGTATATTCACAGAGCTGTGCAACTGTCACAACCACCAATTTTAGGAAGTTTTCATCACCCCAAAAGGAAGCTCCACTTCCTTAGCAGTCACTCCTGTTCCCCCAAGTCTCCCAGCCCTGGGCAACCACTAATCCATCCTCTTTCTGTCTGTAGAGTTGCCTGTTCTGGGTACTTAATAGAAATGGAACTGTCTAATAACATGTGGTCTCTTATGACTGGCTTCATAGCATGATGTTTTCAAGGGTCATCTGTGCTGTAGCATATTGTATCAGAACTTCTTTCTTTCTACGGCTGAATAATACTCCGTTGTATGAATAGACCACATTTTATCCGTTCATCAGTTGACTGACTTTCGGGTGGCTGCCACTTTTCGGCTGTTGTGAGTGATGCTGCTGAGGACATTTGTGTACAAAGTTTTGTCTGAATACCTATTTTCAAGTCTCTTGGGCATATAGCTAGGAGTGGAATTGCTGGGTCATGTGACAATGCATGTTTAGCATTTTGAAGAACTGCCAGGCTGTGTTCCAAAGTGGCTGCACCATCCCCCTGGCAGTGGTTCCAGTTGGTTTCCAGTTCCCCTAGAACTTGCCGGCATTTGCTGTTACCTTTTTGATCACAGCCGTCCTGGCAGGTGTGGGGTATGGTGGGTTTGATTTGGATTTCATCAAATGACTAATAATACTGATCATCTTTGCATATATTTTTGGCCATTTGTGTACCTTCTTTGCAGAAATGGCTATTCAAGTGCGTTGCCTGTTTCTTAATTGGATTGTCTTTTTTAATTATTGCATTGTTAAGAGTATTTTATGCTCTCTAGATACAAGTCCCTTATCAGATATATTAATTTGCAGATTTTGTTCCCATTTTGTGGGTTGCCTTTTCACTTTCTTGAGAAAGTGATTCTTCTGGAATCACAGAAGTTTTTATTTTGATGTAGTCCAGTTTATCTATATTTTAGTTTGTGCTGGTGTTTTCGGTGCCGTAACTAAGAAACCATTGCCTAATCCAGAGTCACGTCCCAGTTCCAGGTTGTGAAAAGACTTTCAGATTGTGTGGCCTTGGCACCCTTTTCCAAAATAAATTGATCCTGGGGGCCTGGGAGGTGTTGATTGCAAACACAGGGTGACGTCATGTTTTGTCATCTCTTCTTCCTCCTGGTCAGGTGGCCATGGGCAAGTCATTTTCCCTCAAAGTCTCTGTTCTGTCATTTGTAAAGTAGGGATAATAACTTGCCTGTTGCATCACATGAGATCACATTGAAAGTAAGCCCGAAGGTACTCCGCATGCGTCAGTCCCACTCATTCTGTCACCTGATCTGGCTCTCCCCTGCCTGGGTATCTTTCTCCCCACCTGGACAATTTGGAGGGGTCTGGGGTCCCTGGTGGCCTCGAAGCCTGGAGGAGCAGGAAGCAGGGCGGCTCCCAGGGCCCCAGCCACCTCTTGGGACTCAGGGCAGCATTTCTGCCTGTGTGTCCCCCAGACCTGAGGCAGGCTGGTGCTGGCTCCAGGCCTGTTCCTACATGGTTGGCCCAAGCAGTTCTTATTTTAGAACAAACCCATTGGAATGGAATCTTCCCAGAGTCAAGGGGAGGTAAACAAAGGGGCCCGTGGGACCTACTCTCCAGCTCTTGTTTAAATTAAGAGGAAAACATGTTTCATTTCCCTCAGTGTGGGCTTGGCGCCTTTCATGTCTGTCCTCCGAGGAAGGCGGCTGGGGGCCCTCAAGGTGAGGAATGATGTTTGGGGTTTGAGACTGGCTGGTTCCTGGATTGCCAAACCACCCGGTGCTGGCCAGAAACAGCTGTCAGGAGCTGCTGAGGAGGGGTCAGCCCCGTCCAGTCCCTGACCTCTGAGTCACCAGTACAAGCTTCTGGGCCTTGTGGGCACGGACCTGGTGGGTTGGGCAGCCGCAGCAAGAGGTCAGGCTCACTGCCACAGGGGCTGCTCTGGTCTGTGGTGCCAGCCTCGGCCGGCACATGGAGCCACGCCCTGGGCGCTCACGGTCTCTGAGACCCCCCCAACCTTCCCTGGCCAGAAAGGCCCTGCGGCTGCCAGTGTGCGAGCCTGCTGGTGTCATGATGAGTAGCCGGGACTCTGCAGGCAGGCCTGTGTGGACGCTTCTCTATAGCCGACTGATCACGCACAGGATACAGGGAGGTGACTGTGTGAGAAGTTCCCTGGCCTCTAGAAAGCTCCCTCAATGGATGCATGTAGGCTGCTTTAATAATCGTAATCCTACGACAACAAACACTGTTCCCATGTGCCAAATGAGATGTCACAGCCAAGGCAGAGGCTGGGGAGCTGCCTTTCTCCGTTCCATCAGCACCCACCAGGTGCCTCCACAGTGAAGGTGCTTTGCGGGGCTGCCTGCTGTGAGGCAGAGCAGGGGGCCTTCCCTGGGGGACGGAGCTTCGGGAGACAAACAGAGGCCGGAGGAGAGGGAAAGGACCGAGCAGAGGCCAGAGTGGCTGCAGCAGGAGGGGCAGGAGAGCGTCATGGTTAGGGCCTGGCTTTCTGCTAGGCAGGGCTTTGGTGGGCCCAATGGGGAAGCGCTGTCAGCAACCGAAGTTGCTCTGCCCCCCAGAGGCGGGGTGAAGGGAGCCCCTGCAGGTGGGAGGCACCTGGGCCCGGTGGCATCCACAGCTGCTGCACAGGCCTGGAAACCAAGGCCCAGAGAGACAGCAGCCCAGCCGCCCTCCTCCCTCCCCCGCGCTGCTGCGCCCACCCTGTGCCTTCTGAGCCCTTGCTCATTATGACGCCCTGCTCTGCTCTGTCCACTTGACAAGACGGAGTCAGGCAGTCTCTGCGGGCCCACAGGGCAGAGTGTGGTCCAGGGACATGGCTTCTCGGTCCAGCTCTCCTCCAACCAGCTAAGCAGGG
Organism: Lepilemur ruficaudatus; assembly: GCA_963574885.1. Lineage (NCBI taxonomy): Eukaryota > Metazoa > Chordata > Mammalia > Primates > Lepilemuridae > Lepilemur > Lepilemur ruficaudatus. The sequence continues at coordinate 10,683 of CAUYRT010013455.1, forward strand.
CCCTAAGCAGACAGACCAGTTTCTGTGGGGCTTCGTGTGGCCCCCAGGAGGTGGGCTGAGGGGCCAGTGTGTGGAGCATGCGAGAACAGGCCGCCCAGTGCCTTCCGTGGGTTGAGGACTCTTGGGGGGCTCCCTCTGCTGCTTGCCTTCCATCCCTCTTCCCTGATCAGTAGGTCCTGATCCTGGACACTGGATGGGGCAGACGACCCTCCGGCCCCCATGGTTCTGCCTCCCGGCTGTGGTGCAGTGGTAGCAGCGGGCTTTGCCCGTGCTGTCCTGTCATGGGGAACCACCTCCACAGCCAAGGGCCCCTCCCCGGGCTCACAGACAGAGAGACGCTAGGGGCAAAGGGCTTGTCAAGAGTTCCCTTTGAAGGGATCCTGTGGGGTCACTGGGGCAGCACTGTTGTTGCTGGGGAGGGCCTGGCGTCTCTGGCAGCTCCCTGGAGGTTCAGGTGACAGGAGCATCCCCCGGCTGCTGCTAGGAGGACCTCTGGCACAGAAGTGGGCCAGAGTCCCCTCAGGGCCTAGGACTTCCCACTGTGCCTTGGCTGCAGCGTCCCATCTGTGGGGGGACAGGTTGCATGGGGGTTTTATGACTGCTTCCCTGTGACAGTTGTTCCCCTCACTGCCCCTCCTCCCAGTGAGAACCCCCTGCCCACGGTGGAGATCGCCATCCGGAACACGGGCGATGCAGACCAGTGGTGCCCACTGTTGGAGACCCTCACAGATGCTGAAATGGAGAAGAAGATCCGCGACCAGGACAGGAACACAAGGTACTCCCCGTCCCTATGCCACTGGCTCTGCCCATGGGCACCCATCTTCCTGGGCAGGGGCAGGGCCACTGCCTTTCCTTGGTGACCTGTGGTCTCTGGGAGGGGATCTGTGTTACAGAGGCAAGCTCTTGCAAGATGAGCCCCCCTGGGGTGGGTTCCCTTCAGGGAACAAAAGCAGGTCCTCAGGTCAAGTCTGACCACAGCCTGGATCAGGTTTCAGGTCCCTGGAGAGGCGGGCAGGGCCTGAACAGCACACAGGCAAGGCCGAGGGAAGGCTGGGGACTGACCGGGCTGGTGTCCCCATCCTGCCTCTGTCCCCGCCCCCACACTGGGCTGCCTTAGAGAGCGGGGGTGGGGGGGGACGGGCAGCCCTGGGAGCTGGCTCCGCTCACTGCCCTCTCCTCCTCCAGGCGTATGAGGCGTCTCGCCAACACTGCCCCGGCCTGGTAACCAGCCCATCCACGCTCAGCTCCCACTGAGCAGCTCAGATCGGAGCCTCTCCTTCATCTTCTGGCAAGGAGAGCGGCACAGGGACAGTCTGGCACCATCCTAAAGATCCGGGGGCAGGGGCTTCCAGGTCGCCCTCCCCAGCACACATTCCATTCGCCGAGCCCCAGTCCTGCTCTCCCCTCCCAGCAGCCTCCCCCAGTTTCTGGGGTCAGGAGTAAGCCTCATTTTGGGTTGTGTTTTGTTTTTGTATAGGAGCCCCAGGCAGGGCTAGCAACACTTTTTAAATAAAGGGCTATAGGTCATGTTCAATTTCTTCAAAGTGGTAGCATTGAAATTACAGGAGTCAGGAGTTGGGCCTGGTTGGGGTTGGCAGGGGGTGGTGTGTGGCCAGGGCCAACACGCCAGGCCTCTTACCCTTCTCTGCCTCGGATCCCCGGGTGGGGCTTAACAGGGTTCCACTCTCAGCACCCAGCTCGCCGCAAGGCCCAAGTCAGAGCCCAGTGCTTACATTTCCCAGGACCCTCCAAGTGCAAGAACCAAAAGGAGCAGCTGAGAGGCTCAGGCTGGGCTGCCTGCCTTTCAGCAGTAGTCCGACCCTGCTCCCTTTGCCCGGCCTCCGGAAGGAGCTGCGGGTTCTGCTGTGTTCAGATGGTCAGGCTGCCACTGAATGGGCCTTGGTGCTCTGGAATCCCTCGCAGAGGGCCTGGTCCTGTGGGCACTGCCAGGCCACCTCCAGCCTGGTGCAAGAGGGCGTCTATCCCAGCTCCAGCAGTGCCCACCTCCCCCAAGCTGGTGCTGTGGCCTGGGCTGCTCTTGCCTGCCAGGCTGGCTGTGAGGAATGTGGGAACGACACACCCAGCCTGGTGCTTTTGGGGTTGACTGGTGTGTAGGGAGGAGGCACAGACGTCGGCTCCTCTCAGCTCTACCTCAAAGGAGCTCATGTGCCCTGTGTCCTCATCTGTAACATGGAAGTATCCCACACTGAAGAATGGACGTAGGATCCAGGAGGGCCAGAGTGGACACACAGCTCCAGGTTTACTCAAGATAATGGCCCAGAGCCCCAGCACAGGGCTGCTGCCACCTCAGCTGCTGGCAGGTCCTTCCCTGCCAGGGTTGAACCCAAAGGCTTCTCTGCTCCCTGGGAGCATGGCAGGGGCCCCCTAGGGCCTGGCTCCCAAACTGAGCCCCATGTGGGCAGGGGCAGAGCTCTGCGCAGGTATTGGGGTTCTCAGTTGCTGGGATATAGGTGAGATGGGCCTGGCCCTCTGCAAGGGCTGGGGGCTCCTATAAACATGTCCTACCACTTGAGACGTTTGTACTCAGGTCCTCTGTCCTCCATCAAAGCGTGGATCTCACCAGAGCCCCACAGTAAGGGGACAGCTGGGTCTTCCTGGAAGGCACTGAACAAAGAGGAAGATTCCAGGCCCAGCTGGCCTTGGAAATGAATGGGCTTCATTGCTGAGGTGTTCACTCAGTCCATGGGGCAGCAGGCAGCCCTGTGCCCACCCCGCTAGGCAGGCAGGCCCACCTGCCTGGGAGGGGCCTGGGGAAGGGCCCTTAAGGCTGCAGAGCCAGGTTTCATTACACGATTGAGGGCAGACTCAACGGACCGTTTCTGTTTCCATGAAAACAATAGCTGGTGGCTGCAGGCGTATGAGGCGGCAGTGTTCAGCACCTGGCGCCACGACACTCACAGGCCTAGAGCAGCAGGAGAGCTGCCAGGCCATCTGATGCCCACCGTTACAGGAGAAAAAAGTGATCTGCGAGGTCACGTAAAGCTCACACAGGTTCTCAGCTAAAAAGGACAGGGACAGAGCTTCCCAGAAGTCTCTGCCTCATCCAATCGAAGGACTCTGGAGTCATGGGAAGGGCAGAAGACCCAATCCTGGCCCTCCTCTACACCTGCACCCAGGGGGCCTTGGTGTCACTCCATAGAAAACGAGGCAATGGTGCACCTGTCAAAGTTGCTGAAGAGGGACAGGAGAGGCTGAGTTGGCATCAGCCCAAAGGCACCATTGGCAGGGGCACCTGTTGCCTGGGCTTGGCACAACCTAGGAGAGCCCAGTCCTGGCCCCAGGGAGCACAGGCCCAGGGTTGGTAGGACTTGCCCGAGGCTCCATCAGGGCACTGGCAGGGCTGGGACGAGAACCCCGAGTCTCACCTGTGAGCTCAGTGCTCTGCTGGGCAACGTGGGCAGGTTCTTTGCCCTGGATGGGTCCTCATCCTACCACCTACAACAGGGCTGAGAGGGCAGGCCGGGTGAGGGCAGAGGGCAGGCGTGAAGGGCCTGGGAGGTGTGGCTAGCCTTGGCAGGGGGAGCCAGTGCCTCAGGCCAAAAGGCTGCAGATCATACTGTTTATTTGGGTGGGCCCTTGGGTGGACCCAGCCTCCAGGAGGGAGGTGGTTCACTGTAAGCAGGGGTTGAGGAGGGTACAGGCCTGCCAGAAGCCTCTCAGGCTGACCCTGGGGGGGGTGGTCACTGCTGTGGGGGTGGCTGATGAGGTCCTGGCTGCTCCTCAGGAAGGGGCAGGTAATTGGGATCCTCCTCAGGGGCATCCAGTAGCAGCTTCCTGTAGGGAGGGGCCTACACTGAGCTGGGGCCAGCACAGGTCCCCCTGGGGTGGGGGCCATCTGAGGGAGGGAAGGGGAGGAAGGGTTGTCATCTCCAGCACTCACAGGAAGCCCGGGGTCAGCAGCAGCCTCTTGCCTCCAGGCTGCTTGGGGAAGACATCCTCCAGGAAGTAGTAGATGTGGCCCACAGCAATCCCTGTGAGAAAGCCACGGACTGCCAGAGGCCACCCTCTACAGCCCAGTGTCCCAGGCCACCAACATGTGCTCCAGGCCTCCATCCACAACCCAGAAGCCCCACCAGGCTGAGAGTAACCTCAGGCCCCAAAGTCCTGCACAGGCTGCCACCCTAGGGTGGCACCAGGGTTGGCCCTGAAGGACAGGCTGAAAGGGCCAAGAAGTGGGCAGGACCTGGGAAAGGGAAGGCCTGAGAATACTGGAGGAGCAGGAGCCACGAAGCAGGAACCCTGAACCACCCGTCAGGACACACCAGCAGGTCAGCCCTGAAGATGCAAATCACGTGGGCTGCCATGTTTGAGGGGCTGTAAGAACAGAGGAGCCGGCGGGGCAAGGCTGGCAGTAGGGAGGCAGAGGAGAGGTCCCCCACAGGTGGGAGCGGGGTCCTGGGCAGTGTGTCTTGCGGGGAGCAGCCAGCCTGGGGCGGGCTGGATGGACAGGCAGGCTCACCCAGCAGGTCCACGACGATCGAGTTGCCCAGCAGCAATGAGAAGCCCATGAGCGCCCAGGGCAGGAATGGTGCCTGGAAGGTGAGGAGGCCGAAGAAGTTGACCCTCACCAGAGGGCTGCGACGGCTCCACACATACACCAGCATGGCCGTGAGGGCCTGGCCCAGGAAGAACAGGCTGCCCAGGAGTCCCAGCAACTGGGCACAGTCAAGGTGTCCTGGTGCAGGCCTCAGCCAATGCCCAGGGCCCCTCTGCCTTCCTAAGCCCCTGGAACCGTTCCATTGCTTTCCTTCTTCATTGCCCCTATGTGCCTGCCATTGCCCCATCAAGATGAGCCCCTTTAATAAAGCCCACACTCCTGACCGTCACATCCCATGAGATGGGCCCTGCACACCTACCACCTCATCCCAGGCCCCACTGCCTGGCCCCACCTGTTTCTCCTGGCTTACTGGCAGGGCCCCCACCTGGCTGTCCAGTGCATCACCCTGTTGTACTGTGCATACAGCCCTGGCACCTGGAGCTGAACACATGATGGATCAGTACATCCTAAGGTACAGTGAGCGACTCTGTCTCTCTCTGGCCTGGGCACTCAGGTGCGGCCGCCCCAAGGCGCTGTGGCCTAAGGTATCAGAGCCAGTGGGAAGGATACGGTCACAAGGACGCCTCCAAAGAGAAACATGAAGACGAAGTCTGCGGTGCGGCCGCGGAAGGAGCCCTCCTCCAGCATGCGGCAGTAGTGGAATCTGCAGCGTTGGTATAGGAAATGCCACCCGGGCGCTGCCTCAGTTTCCCTGCTCCCGGCCGCTCCCCGCCTGGCGGGCCTGCCCCCACCCGGCCTGGGTCAGCGCAGCGTAGGATACACGAAGAGCATGTTGAAGAAGAAGCTGAATCCCAGGGGCCCGAAGAAGAGGAAGTTGGTGACGAGCCTCCAGACCTGCGGGGGCGGATGGTCAGGCGCGGGACCCGCGGACCCAGCAGGCAGGTGCAAAGGGCGGGGCGGCCTCACCTGGAACTTCCGGAACACGAGGTGCGGGTTGAAGTAGAGCTGAAAGGGGCTGAGGAGCTCCAGCTGCTGTGGAACCAGGGGCGCGTCAGGGACTGCCACAGGGACTCCTGCTGTAGCCATGGCGACCCTGCCCCCTCGCCCCTGCCCCGGGCTGCAGTCATGGCGACGCCCCGGCCGCCCGGCAGCTCACCACGGCGGCGGTAGTGAGGACACAGGCCGCGGTGTAGGTCCGCGTCACCGCCGGCACCTGCAGAAACTCTGCCGCCAGCCCCCGCCACGCCATTGCACCTGCTCCGGCACGCGTGGCCGGACCGGCAGGGCGCCCTTTAACCTGCCTGTCTGCCCCGCCTCTCTCCCACCTTTGGCCAATCCGCCTCCAAGGCTCTGCGTGCTCCAGGCTAGTGGGGGGGGGTCCTGGGCTCAGTAGCCAATGGAAGGAGGAAGGAGGGACTTGGGGGCGGGAAGAGAGAATGGGCGTGTCAAGACTGGTGGCCAATGAGCAGGCTTCACGGTTGAACTCGTGGGGGTTGTTGTGGCTGCGGTGGCGGCGCGGGAGAAAGTGTGGCCAATGAGGAACTGGAGGCTTCGCGGCATTCTAGGGGAAGACCAATAGCGAGGACCCACAGCACCATGGGGGCGGAGCTCAGAGTACAACGTTTGTACGAAAAAGACTGAAGCCAGACCGGCAGAGTCCGCAGGGGGCGGGGTCTCAGGGTGAGGGCGGGACCGCAGAGGTATGGGCGGGGCGGGGCTGCGAGTCTAGGGGCGTCGGGTGGTGCTGATCCTCTTCCTGCTCGCTGTCCTGGCGACTGGGGCACGACCTTCTCTCCTCCGCGAACCCGAGGCAGGCCTCCCAGCCCACAGCAAGGGAGGCGTGTCCAAACCCCCCCAAACATGTGGCTCCTGTCGGGGGTCTTCTCAGGGCCCGCAGGAGGGGGGGCCTGGCGGGGGCTGGCAGCCCTGGGTAAGACAGGACAGTGGTGAGGTGGACTCAGCGATTGGACAGGTTGGAGGGAGCCTCAGTATTTTGGTGGAAGAGAGAAATTCCATTCATTCGTTCATCCGTTTAATGAGCACCTACTATGTGCCTGTTGCTGTTCTAGATTCTGGGGAATAGGGCAGCCAACAAAAGATGCTGCCCCTTCCAGCCCAGCCGAGGAGACAGTCAATGGAACAGTGAGTTAGGATTGCCAGGACAGTGCGCTGACAGAACATAACAGAGTGAAGAGTGGGGGGCTACATTGCTGGAAGGGGTGATCCGGGAAGTCTCCGTGAGGAGGTGATATTTATTTATTTATTTATTTTTGAGACAGAGTCTCACTGTGTTGCCCCGGCTAGAGTGCCGTGGCGTCAGCAACAGCTCACAGCAACCTCAAACTCCTGGGCTCAAGCAATCCTCCTGCCTCAGCCTCCTGAGTAGCTGGGACTACAGGCATGTGCCACCATGCCTGGCTAAGTTTTTCTATAAATCTATATTTTTATTGTCCAGCTAATTTCTTTCTATTTTTAGTAGAGACAGGGTCTCGCTCTTAGGCTGGTCTCGAACTCCCAGCTCAAAGGATCCGCCAGCCTCAGCCTCCGAGAGTGCTAGGATTACAGGCATGAGCCACCGTGCCTGGCCAGGAGGTGACGTTTGATTATCTCTTTGAAAAGATCCCTGTGTCCATTAGGATGCTTACTGTAAAAAACAAAACTAAACATGAAAACAGAAAATCGCAAGTGCTAGCAAGGATGTGGAGAAATTGGAACCCTTGTGCCCTGCAGGTGGGAAATACACAGTTGCACAGCTGCTGTGGAAAACAGTATCGCCATTACTCAAAAAATTAAAAACAGAATTATCATGTGATCCAGAAGTGCCACTTCTGGGTATATATCCAAAAGAATCGAAAGCAAGGACTTGAAGAGATACTTGTACACCCATGTTCCTAGCACCATATTCACAATAGCCAAAGGGTGGAATGATAAACAAAATGTGGTGTTTACACATTCAATGGAATATTATTCAGCCCTGAAGGAATGAAATTCTGATATATGCTACAACATGGATGAACCTTGAAGACATTAACCTAAGTGAAATCAGCCAGACACAAAAAGACACATTCTGTATGATTTCATTTACACGAGGCGGGAATGGGGAGTTATTGATTAATGGGGACAGAGTTTCAGTTTGGGAAAATAAAAAAGTTCGAGAGGTGGGTGGAGGGGAGGATGGCTTCACCAGAACATGAATGTACTTAAGAGTCCTGTTCTGGCCTCACTGAGTTTGAGCACTGAGTTTGGCCTCACTGAGTGTGACATCGCTTGGAAAAATCTGCATGTGGCATTGAGGGAGAGGTCAGGCCAGGCAGTCCAAACATGGGTGCCAGTCAGCAGAAGGGCAACGGCACTTGTAACCTCAGGCCTGTGTGAGATGCGCAAGGGGCAAGGTTACATGGAGAGGAGACGCTGGGCCTGGCATCGCAACCTTCAGGAGTCCCAGAGGGCAAACCCAGCTGGGGAGGCCAAGGGAGGCTGAGCGGGGTGGGCCTGGGAGCCGAGCCAGGGAAGGGCTCCAGGAGCAAGGCAGCGAGAAGCCCAGGGAGACGTGGCGTCAGAAGGCACTGGGTGGCAGCCATGCCAAGGTCCTGGTGCGGGCAGGAGGGAGAGGCACCCGGACGGATGCACCTTTACTAACACGCGGAGCTCAGCCTTGGACGCAGTGTGGAAGACGAGGGATGCTCTGGACAGGACCCTGAGGTCCCCCAAGGAGACTGCAACTGGCCACAAGGGAGAACTGGCTGGGAGGATGGTCTCAGGTGGATCCCAAGAGCATGAGGTCCCACAGGGCGCTGAGAGGGGTCCCCTGGGGAGAGAGGGGCAGGACCAGTGCCTGATGACAGTGGGTCCAGGAGCCCCCCTGTGTGGGGGAGGGCAAGCTGGGAGCACTGGAGGGCTGTGCATTTGGTTTAGGATAAGGAGAAGGGCTGGCCTACACAGCACGGGTTGGACCAAGGTGCTGAGAGGTCAGGAGTTGGGGGCACGCTGAGGGGCCTCCTTGGCCAGCCTTGGTTTTCCAGCAAAGCAGGCCAAGGTCATGTTGGAGGCGGGCCATGCAGGACAGATCCCACCCTGGCAGCAGCTGTGTGCAGCAGGGCAGGAGTCCCAGGGCTCTGACGCCAGGGCGGGTGCCTGCCAGGCATGAAGGAGCCAAGAGGGCGGTCGGGTTTCATGTCAGCGTGGGGAGGGGGGGATGTTCCTCCTCCAGGCGCTTAGCAGGAGCTGGCGGCCCTCCGCTCAGGGTCAGGCCGGGGCTAACGGGAGGGGCTGTCAGTGTCGGCAGGGGCATCTGTCTCCTCTCCGATTGAGGGCCGATAAGGCAGGCGCCTGGCTTGGGGGCCAAGAAGCACATTCCTGGGAGGCCCGGAGCCCAGGGCGGTGGGGAGGCCACCGGAGGCCCAGAGGGAGCTCGGTGGGACATCCAGGGAGCAGCAGTTGGGTTCCACTGCAGTCACTCCCTCCTCAGAGTCCCTGAGTATGCTCAGATGGGGAAACTGAGGCACAGTGGGAGGCAGACCGGCCCTGGGGCAGGCCTCTGTCACCAGTCCTGGCTTTTCCTGTCCAGTCTGAGGCCCAGAACAGGACACTCTGGAGGGACCAAGTCCACTTCTCCTCCAGTCCTCGGGCCCCTCCCCAGAGTTCTTTACAGAGAGAAGCCCTGGGCGTCCCAGGTTCCAGCGGCCTAGAGATGCAGGCAGTGCCAGATGTGGATGTCTGGGGGCAGATCTGCTGCTGGGCTCGCCTCACACTCCAGGAGGGACCCTCAGCAGCCTCTGGTGACAGTGCAGAAACCTAGGGTCATTTCTGCATGCTCCCAGCCCCATGTCGCACTTGGTGCCCCCACAGAACCCCCCAGTCCTTTCCCTACTCTCCAATGTGCCTCCCCACCACCACCGCCTCTTGTTCAGCCTCATTTCTCTCCTCTGGAACTGCCCCAGCATTCTGGACCATTCATTCATTCATTCATTCATTTTCTTGCCTACCAGCCTAGATGTGCTGTTAAAGAAGAGAGGAAGGGCAGGTGGAAGTGCCCTACTCCAGGAAGGCCTCCCTGATCACCTCTGAAGGGACCAGAGCTCACTTATTTTCTGTGAGGTCCCTGAGCACTTAATTTTTAAATATATTTTATTTCTAAGTCAGCCTATGCCCATGGTGACAAAGCAGAACATGAGAAACAAGGTGAATATTTGTGTATGTGTTGGAGCAGCTGCGTCTTCCTCTTGAGGACACATAGTGCCCCTTGCCAGGGGCTGTGTGCACAGGGCCTGCCCCCTTCCAGCACGTGGCTCCCCAGCCATGGTGAGTAAGCCTCTGCTGAAACCCCAGCCAGCTCCTCCCAGGAGCAGCTGCGTCCCCCTGGGCCCTTCCTGTCTGGGCCACAGCGTATTTTTAGCACTGAATCCGGAAGCCACATGGCAGCAGCTGCTCGTGGCCGGAGTGTAAGAACAACAAACTGCCCAGGTGGGCCGGTCAGAACTCAGCCAAAGAGGGAGTGACCTGGGCCTAGCCCTCTGGACCTGGTAGCTGAATCTGGACTTTCCAGGAATAAGCTGGTCTCTGGGTGAGACAGGGAGGGAGGAGGCAGAGGAGGGCTGAGGAAGAGCCGTACTAGCCAGGCCAGGGCAGGGGAAGAGCATGTGCAAAGGCCCCGAGGTAGCTTGGGGGAGGGAGCCCTCCCCTGAGCAGAGACATGAATGAAAGCCCAGTTTGGGGAGAGTCCACCTGTTGGGTTGGGCAGGCAACTTTGGGGTTCTATGGGGACATGACCACCTTGGAGAGGCTCTCCTGGCCACCCCAGCCCAGTCCTCCCAGCTCCTTGCCTTCCTCAGCCCTGTTACACGCAGTTGTCCACACCACGATGGCCCCTCTGGCCTGGTGTCTGCCGCAGTGCTGGGGCACAGGCAGGGACGTGGTGAACGTGGAGCCCTGTGAAGATGGAGACCTGGATTCCGGGGCAGGATCTGCAGCCTCGGGGCTGGCAGGGGGACCTGCCACTCTCTGCCTCTCTGGTTCCCAGTGTCCCTGTCCCTGTCTATGAAATGGGTGGCTTGGAGGAGTCCATCTATAGAGTCTCCTTCTGCTCAAAGGTTGTACTCTGCTCTACGCTGGGTGGGGTCGGAGGTTTCTGGGTGGGAGCCGCTTCCTGTCACAGGCACGGCTGGCCTCCCCTCCAGGGCCATCTCTGCCGTGAGTGAAGGCCTGTGAGCGAGAATGTGCCAGGGATGGTTCTGCATGTCTGTCTGCCAGGCCTGTCCCTGCTGTCTCCTCTGGCCCGGGTCCTCCTATGCCCATTGTCAGGAACATCCGTAGAGGCCTGCAAGGTGGTGGAGGGGGTGCTGTGGCCACTTCTGTCCTCTGCCTGTTGGGGAGACACTGAGTCCTACACCAAGCAGGTGGGGACTGACTGGTGAGTGGTCTGTTGGGGCCGTTGGGCTGGTGGGACCCTGATGGGGACAGTGGTAGAGCAGACAGAGGAGAGACACTCTAGGCAGGGACAATGGCTTGAGCAAAGCTGGGGAGGTGGGAACAGACCCATGTGCTACTGATGAGGGAAGCAGGGATATTGTGAAGGGTGGGAGATGACAGCTGCCCAGTGGTCCCTATCTAGATGCCACACATGGGCTTTACTAAACTCACTGAAGCCTCACTGCCACCTTATGAAGCAGGTCACTATCACAGATGAGGAAACAGGCTCAGAGAGGTTAAGTAATCTGCCTGAGGACACAAAACTAAATAAGTAGCAAAACAGCAGGGTGCCAGTCCTGGCTTTGCCACCATGGGGGTGATAAGGGACCCACGGGGAGAAGGCAAGCTACCCTGACCCCACCGCTGGGGCACAGGGGCGGGAGGGGCATCACCAACCAGCTAGTGCTGTGCAGCCTCCAGCCTCGGTTCGGAGGTGAAACCTCTTTGCAATGTCTGGGCTCCCGGGGAAGGTCTCGGACATGAGACTCTGTGCCCCAGCTGCTTCCCTGCTGTTGGAGCCTCGGTTTCCTTTCACTGTCCCTGACTCTCCACGGCTGCATGAGATGATCCCTGCTAGTCCTCAGCTACAGGCCCTGCCAAAGCCTGTGCCCTGGCTGTCATGGCCGTCAGCAGTTGCCAGCAATTCCCACCTCCTGCTGTGGCCACTGCAGGAATGTCAAAGCCACCTCCAGCCCAGGCTGCCCAGAGCTCCGGAGCTCCAAGAGCCCCAGAGCGTCTGGCAGGGGCCTTCCCCTTCCCTAGCCTCAGCTATTTTTGGGCTCAGCACTGTGGGCAGTGTTTAGGGAGAAGCAGATTATCCGCTTGGCAGAGTCAGCCAAACAGCAGGGCCAGGGATGACTTCACAGAGACAGAACCTTGACACATAGCGGAAAGACTTCACACAAGCCAGCCTTGGTGGTGCACCCCTATTGTCCCAGCTATTCAAGAGGATGATGTGGAAGGATTGCTTGAGCCCAGGAGTTTGAGGCCAGCCTGGGCAACATAGCAAGACTCCCCTCCTAATCTCTAAAAAACAAAAACAAATCTTTAAAAAAAAAGGCAAGACTTGGAGGCCCATTGTGAGTCTGTGTTTGCGCTCCTGGGGCCTACACAGCTGGGGGTCTGGCCACGTGGCTCCCAGGGTGTCTGTATGTGGAGCCTGTGGCGGCACTGTGCTGCCCAACCACAGAGCATCAGGCAGTGCTGGCTTGTGGCCTGGCAGGCACTGGAGGGACAGGGGCAACCATTCCGGGAGCCCCTACCCAGGACCAATGACTCAGAGCCTGAGCAAGTGGAAGGAGAGGCTCAGAAAAGCTTGGGGTTCACCTACCTCCCACCTGGTTTGTACCCACTTACACCCCCACCAAGCAGCCAGGCCCTACTCCCAATAGTAGGGGCTAGTGCTTCCCAGGCCAGGTTGTGGCCCAGCCATGGGGACGGGAGGCTAACAGTGTCCCCATCCTCCCACAGTGATGCCACTACAGTCCCTGTCCCCACAGTTTCCTGCAGACCTCCTCTCAGCTTTCCAATGCCCTTCACCTTCCCACAAGAGACAGGGTGGGAGACCCTGTTTAAGAGAATGAATGCAAAATTATAAATGCAAGATTAGGTCCCAAAGTGAATATTTATTTGGGATGGGAAGGCAAACAAAACAAAGGACAAATTTATAAACGCTGACAAACAGCACCCTAAATCAGAAAATACAGAAAAATTTGCTCCTTGGTCAGAAGCCTGTGGCTAAACGGCACCCCCTGCCCAAGTCAAGTCGGGGTTGTTGGTAAAAGTACCAGCTTGCCCTAACCGAGCCCTGCATGTCCTCTCTGCACAGCGGAGGAAACTGAGGCTGAGGTGTGGGGAGGGCTTGTGTGAAGCGGTGAGGGCGGACCCAGGAAGGACACATGTTCTGCTGCTTGCACATCCCAAACCTGCGGCAGGTGGCCCACACAGGGGACTGGCTGCTTTGGTGTCCTCCCTCCCCTTTCCATGGGGTCTTGCTGAGAGGGGGCAGCCCCCACAAGGCACATAGGCATCAGCACTTCCCACTCTGGCCTAACCACCATCCCCACCCCAGATCCCTCCTTCCCCTCCAGATGTGGGCACAGCTGTATTTTTAGAACAGCCGACCATGAAGACGTTCTTTCCTTCTAATTAAGATGGCTTCAAATCTCTCATTTGCAATCAGCCCCACTGTTCAGTCCTCAAATATCAAAGGGTGGTCAGAAGGGGCCGCCGCAGCTGGTTGTAGGGTTGGGGTTGGTTTTTTTCCCCCCTTCTTTCTTTTTTTGGAACCATTAAGTTGGAAATGAGGCCCAGAACCTGGGTGAATGCCAGCTTGGAGGAGGAGGGCCCAGCAGGATCTGGGGTAGCGTTTGCAGGGGCTGCCCCAGGGCCTTGCTCTGTGCTGTCCCCCACCTCGGCTGTGATCGCCCAGCTAGGCTGCAGCTCCCCATGTTCACCCACCCAAGGTTAGGGTCTGTCTGGGACAAGAGTGGCGATCCAGAGAGGGTCCGTGTCTGCCTTCCGGGTGATCAGTCCAGGGAGGGTCGACAGGCACCACGGGGGCCCAGGGCTCAGTACCGTGGGGGAGGAGGGCTGTCAGCTGTTTCGCTGTCCCCATTTTACAGGAGAGCAAACTGGGCCTTGGAAAGAGGAAGTGCCTGTTAGAAGTGCAGGAGCCCCACTGGTGTGGCCGTAGCGGGTCTGTCTGTGTTCCAGCACTGCCCACCCTGGCAACCCAGGGCCCAAGGTCGGGAGGCCCCTGGTGTGGAGCAGAGACAGAGACGCCAGCCCAAGTAGAGGACTAGGAAAGGCTGCGAGCCGCTTCCTCCACACCAGCAACTTCAGCCCCACTGACAGAGGAGGAAACCGACGCTCAGAGAGGCCAGCAGGCTGGCGCAGAGCCACCCAGCCCACTGGGGATGATGCCCCCAGCCCGCCGCGATGGCTCCTGCTGCTGGGCTGCGCCCTGGGGGAGGCCAGGGGTCCTGGGGTCTAGCCTGAGCCCCGCTTCCAGGTGCCGGGCGCCTGTCCTGCCCTGCGTGGAGCAGGGGAGGCACTCGGGCGGGCAGAGGCAGGTGGGGCCGGACGCCTGGCTTCCCGGTTCGGGGTTCACCAGGGCCGCGCCAGGTGTGAGGACAGGAAGTGAAATCGTCCCGGGACTTGCGCGCCCAGGGGCCGAGCGACAGGGAGGGTGAGGCAGAAGCGGGGCGGCTGACCCCAGAAGTGACGCCCCACCCGGCGGCACCCGGGCCGCCTTTGTTCCGCCGGCCCGGCGGGACCCTCAGCAGCTGGTGGCCCCCGGCGACACCAGCCCCTGAAAGCCCGGGCTCTGTCGCCCCCTGGCGGCCGGAGCCGGTCTGGCCGGCGTCGGCGACATCCGCAGAGGCCGGAGGGGCGGGGCCTAACGGGGCGGGGCCGAATGGAGGGGCTGGCCCCATTCATTCCCCCAGGGCCGGGAAGTCTCGGTCCAGAGGCGGAACCTCTGGGACGCCCCTCGCTCCCAACCCCGGCTCCCCAGGCCCAGGTAACGGCCAGGGGCAGGCAAAGGTGGCCCGGCCGCTTCTGCGGGGGCAGGAGCAGAAGAGCTGGTGGGCTCCGGGGTGGGAGTCAATGTCACCAGCTGGCTTCGCTGGAGTGATTCTTTTAAGTTTGAGCTGCGCTCCTCCCTGTTTCATGCTGTGTGTCAGGGGCTGAATATCCCTGCCCGCTGTCTGCCTCAGTTTGTCCATCTGCAGAGAAAGATGTAAGAAGCAGCTTGAACAACTGGTGGCTGTGGGCTGCTCCCCACCTCACCTCGGAAACAGACTAGGGGGTGCTCTTTCGACATCCCTCGCCCCGTGTTGGTCCAGTGCGGTCGGGGGGCCCCTAGTCCGAGGGTCAGCCAGGCAGGATTTGGTAATCCGAGGAAGACCAGCCCCGCTTGCAGCCAGGTTGTATTATAGATTGGTGTGGGCATGTGCTTGACCTTACGGAGGCTCAGGGACTCCCTCTGTAAAAGGGGCTGAAGCCATCACGTGTGGGTTGCTAAGAGGGTCAGAAATCAACACCTGGCACCGCACAGGGCAAACGTGAGCACCAGGCTGCCACAAATACAGCTATGATTTTCACATGCTCAAGGTCAAACTCCTAGTCAATGTTTGCTGAGGAGAAACCTCAAAATCCTTGCCAAAGGATAATAATTGCTGACTCGGGAACCCACACACTGAGGGCCCTCACTCCGGTGAGCGGGGGACGGGTTTAGGGCATCCAAGAAGCATTTCAGGGAGAACCAACAAGTGACCAGGTATCACAATAGTAGCTGGGTCAGAGTCACATCTTGCAGGGTCCTGGACTTAATGTTAAACCCAGTTGTGAATTTGGGACTTACCTGTATGCTCACTCTCAAGCTTTTTCTGCATATGTGCGTATAAATACACACATTAGGTATGGTTTTGTGTATTTCCAAACTTAATACAAAGGCATTACAAGGTAATGCATCTTTCTGCAACTTTTTTCACACAGCACTGCCATCTACCCAGGTTGATACCGTTCCTCTGACCCACTGCTTTTCAGTGATGAGTGGTATTCTAGTATTCTATCATATTCCACAATTTATTTCTCAATTTTCTTGATGTTTGACATTGGGTTGTTTCCAGTTTTCCCATGTTACAAACACTGCTGCCATTTGTGAACTGAAGTTCTTGAGCATGGAATTAAGAGTTTTTCCAAGGCAAGCTCAGGGATGGAACTGCTGGGATTGCTGGGCTTGCTGGCTGCAGAGGTATGCGCAACTCCAGTTAACCACATATGCCCAAATTGTACTCCGGAGTCATCGCACCAATTTACATTTTAATTAACAGAACATAAGCGTTCCAACAGACCTTCACCAACACTTAGCATTGCCAGAATTAAACTGTTAGCCCATTGACTATGAATCAATATGCTGTTGTGGATTTAATTGATATTTCTTGATTGCAAATGCAGGTGAGCATCTTTTCATTAGCTTTTTTGGCCACTTCAGTTTCCTCATCTGGGAATTCCCTACTCATAACCTTTGTCCATTTTATTTTCCTTACTGTACCTGGTAATTCTTCACATATTCTGAATACTAATGCTTGTTGGTCATATGCTTTTAGATACCTCTCCTACTCTGTAGCTTTAGGTTTCACCTTTATATAGTGTCTTTTGCCACAGATTTTTAATTTTACTGAGGTTAAATCCTCAGAAGAAATCTGTATGGTTTACTTTTATTTATCCTGAGGTTTTAAAAGTATTCTATATTTTCTTCTAAAATGTTTAAAGTTAGCTTTTTGCATTAGGTTTGTGTGCACCTGGAATGATTTTTGTGTATGGGGTGAGATATAGATCCAGTTTCATTTTTCCCCATCATCAGTTATCCTAGGATAATCCTAGTTATCTTATTTAGTGGATATCATTTTCCACTGGCTTTTTTAACAGGGGAAAAAACAATGGGTGTTTTGAAAAAAATAAATCTATCTAAATGAAATATTGGTAGTTGAAACCAACATGTATTAATAGCAACAATAGCAATACTATGACCAAGTTGTGTTTACCCCAACAATTCAAGTATGGTTTAGGATTATTAAAGTCTATTAATGTAATTCATCTCACTAACAGATTAAAGGAGAATACCGTATACCAGCATCTTAATAGACGTCGGAAAAGCATGCAATAAAATACTCATTCGTAGGCCGGGCGCGGTGGCTCACGCCTGTAATCCTAGCACTCTGGGAGGCCGAGGCGGGCGGATTGCTCAAGGTCAGGAGTTCGAGACCAGCCTAAGCAAGAGCGAGACCCCGTCTCTACTAATAATAGAAAGAAATTAATT